>CAUYON010031047.1:0-52661 GCA_963573935.1 Arctocebus calabarensis
TTCCTTTCCTCCTTCCTTCCTTCCTCCCTCCCTCCCTCCCTTTCCTCCTTCCTTCCTTCCTTCCTTTCCTCCTTCCTCTCTTCTTTTCCTTCCCTTCTTTCCTTTCCCTCCTCCCTCCCTTGCCCTCCCTCCCTCCCTCCCGTCCATCAGATGACAGGCTTATTGAGCACCCTTTATGTGTCAGACAGCATTAGAAGTTTTACAGACAGCATCTCTAATCCACATAAAGCCCCTTAGGGGTGGAGGTTATCCCGATTTGACAGAGAAGGAAAGTGAAGGTTGCTATTTTGCTCATGGCAACTAGTAGGGAACCAGGCTCTGGATCCTTGCACATAGTAGGTATTCAGTAAGCGCCTGTTAAATAGAAAGTGTCTCAGTAATCTGGAAAAATAGACGTACCTGATGGCAACTTCACAGCTGATACGTTTTCTATAAATGTAAAAGAAACATGCGGGGCTGCCTCCCACATTGACTCTCCTTTGTCCCAGAAGTTTGTAACACATAGGCCATTTGACACTGTTCTTTCACTGATTTCTAATCTGGCATTAAAAATGCCAGTCATGGGCTCAGCACCAAGTGAGAGAGGGGGCAAGACGTGGTTTAGTAGCTGAATTTCAGATGCCCTCGATGAGGTCTCCCTGCTGTAATGCTCCAGAACTCAGAAATCAGGTAGACTGTAAGGCTTAGGGTGCACTTTCCACCCTAGTGAACCTCTATGTACAATAATGATGCTATTTCCTCACTTGTTGTATATCATGGGCTGATGAGTCAGACCCTGTGCTAGGAACCTTTTGTTCATAAACACTCCTTAATACAAACACCTTTTCCTTTTTTTTCCCCCACATGAAGACACTACATTGCTCGGAGAGGTGGGGCGATTTGCTAAGGGTTGGCACAGCCACGAGACACCAGCACTGTCATTTAACCCGCATCTGTCTGACACTGTCCAGACCAGCTGGGCTTTTCTGTTTGAGGTTTATTTTTGGTGCAATTGATTTTCCACTCAAAACATTTCTACTGGGACTATCGATGGATAAGAGAAAGACTGGTTTTGCTCGTGAACATTCAACTTACTTTTTACAATTTGAAATGAAGTCTGTTTTGTTTCATGAGATGATTATGGAACAAACTAGTTATCGTGGGTTTAAAGCCCTATGAGAACACCCTGATGGGTAGTAAATGTCACCTAAATATTAGCTTAATTGGATCCTGACTTGTGGGTGAAGTGGTTTACTACTTACTAAAGGCTGAGAAGCCAGTCTGATCGCTAATGCTGACAGGGATACCGCTCAACCTTATCCAGCCAGACCAGGGGAAGCATAATCAGAAATTTATTTATGCAAGTGTCTTAACCTTCAGAAGTCTTTAGGGGGTGTGTCTGTTGTCTAAAGCAGGGGTTCTCAGTCTGGAGCGATTTCACCCCTCGGGCACATTTGGCAATGCCTGGAGTCATTTTCTATTTTCGCTGACTAACGGAGGGGGGATGTTCCTCCCCCTTAGTGAGTAGGGCCCGGGGTTGCTGTTCCATGTCCTGCAGGGCACAAGACATGCTCACAGCAAAGAATAACAGGCACCACATGTCCACAGTGCCAAGGTGGTAAAATCCTGCTCTGAAACTCGGCAGTAGCGAAAGGACCTGTGTTTTGTATGTTTCATTCTCAACGACTATTCCCAAATGCCCCCCTTATCCCCGGGCTCTCTCCTGGCACCAGGAGAAGTACAGAAATGAAGAAGACACATCTCCTGTCCTCCACGGAACTTAAACTCTCCTGTTTTATTTGTAGCTGCCACCTAGGTCCTTTGAGAGAGAGGTGTTTGATTTTAAACCATACCTATCTGTGCACGGCTGGCCTTTCTTTAGCATTCTCTTTTTTATGTTTTTTATGTTTCACTGAAACCCTCTCTACCATGTCGACCACATGGGCTGAGTGCAAGCAGGTTGTTTATACACTCGCAAGGCGCTCATTTTCAGAATAGCATTCCAAACCTGGCTGAAATGACACAATCTAATTGTATTTACATTAGATTTTTTTTTTTTTTGACAATTCACAGAATTGGCCATGCAGTGGTCCATGACATCTGTGACGGTAATGAAACTGCTGAACTCATTGTACCGCGAGCCCTTTCTTTTCTCTTATCAACTGTCAAGGCACAGGCTGAGTCCCCTGAACACTGTCCCTGCATGCTATTGACTAAGCCTATGTGCGCTCAAGTGTACCTGGGTTCTGACTTCTCTGCACACCTAGTGTTTTCTAGATGTTTGCAGTAGATAAGTGAGCTGGGGCGGAATCACCGGGAGCCGGAAGAAAAAGGAAGTGTCTGTGCATCTAAGCCAGTTCACTTCTTCTACTGCTGACAAAACGGAGCCACAGAGAAGTTACACGCGTGCCCAAGGACACCACTTGGACCCTGGCCCAAGTCTCTGCACAAAACCACCTGATGGGGAAGCCCCTGTGGCTCAGTGAGTAGGACGCTGGCCCCATATACCAAAGGTGGCAGGTTCAAACCCGGCCCTGGCCAAATTGCAACAAAAAAATAGCTGGGCGTTATGGTGGGTGCCTGTGGTCCCAGCTACTCGGGAGGCTGAGGCAAGAGAATCGCCTAAGCCCAGGAGTTGGAGGTTGCCGTGAGCTGTGTGACACCAGGGCACTCTACCCAGGGCGATAAAGTGAGACTCTGTCACTACCAAAAACAACACAAAAACCACCTGACGCGTGATATCATGAGGGTAATCATTCTTCAAATTTTGTGAAGTATATTACTTTTAGTACATATAGCACTGAATCCTTTTAATAACCCACATCCTTAGATGAGGAAATCGAAGCCACAGAAATAAAGTGACTTGTCCAAAGGTACAAAAGTAATAATACAGCTGATCTCCCTTTTCCAAGTGGAGACATTTCTGCTACACCCTCTTTCTTTTCTCTTGAACTACCAGAAGCTTTGAGCTACAATCTGGTTTCACTTGTAACAGCTGTCTATGACCTTACGGCTGCTGTATCTTTCCCCTCAGTTTTTTTAAAAATAATTTTATTAAATCATAATTGTGTACATTGGTGCAATCATAGGGCAGAATGTGCTTCATATATAATCAGCAATATTTTGATCATTCCCCTCAGTTTTTTGAGGCTCTTACTTTCCTATTCTAATTTTTAAACCTTGTTCATCATTTGTTGTTTAAATTCACCATTCATTTGTACTTCAATAAACCAGACCAAAATCCATGTGTCATGAGCTGGGACATACATAAATCAATGCATGAGCAAAAGTAATGCAATTACGAGGCAGACCGATTTGGTGGAACAAACCCAGGCTTGTATTCGGTTCTACCTCTTTGTCTATTGTTTCTGAACTTCACTTTCATTTTCTGTCAAACGGGTCTAATGAAACTTGTCATAAGCATTGTCATCAGTCTAAAAAGTAAACCCAGAGCGTGTGTGTGAATAGGGTGTGTATAACTGGAGCCTAAATTGTTGGTGTTATTATTAGTAGTAGTGGTCTAAACCAAGAGGCCTGATGCGTGCGACTGAGATGGGGTTCTCCCTCCGGAAACCCCACCTCCAGAAGCATCACACTCCCTGGGTTTGACGCCTGAGCGAGGGGCACTCACGTGAGTTGGTCGACGGCGTGGTAGACGTCACGGGGGTCAAGTTCAACTGGGAGATGTCAAAGTCATCACAGTCGTCTGTATCCTGTGCCACCCCGACTTTGTTGAAATAACTGGAAAAGGCCTCTGAGGTACAGGTGAGGGAGGGCTGGTCGGGTTTGCGGGAGGGCACGGGCGGGGGCTGGGCCATCTGGAAATCTTTAAACATTTCTTTCCCCATTTTCTGCTTGGGCTTGTCGGTCTGTGGACTTGATCTTGTGGAGTCACTCGTGCCTGGGATGGTGGCGAGGGGGGTGAGGGGACCTTGGAACATGGCAGCTGGCAAAGGCATAACAGTTTGTGTGGGCATGAAGGCGGCTGGCGGAAACTGCCCGGCCACAGTGGGCCAGGGCTGCTGAGTGGCAGGAAAGAGACCCGGCTGGCCCCACGCGATGGGCTGAGCCCCCGGCATCACCTGAGCGACTGGTGGCTGAGCACCCATGGCCATCTGCTGTTGCACCAGGGGCTGCTGGCCCCAGAAGGATGGGAGGACGGCGCCCATTGCAACATAACCTGTGAGGACGAGAGAGGAGGGTCAGGTGTCCCGGAAAGAAGGACTCGGGCATTCGCGTCATTGACAACACCGTCTGGAGCACCGATTGGGAGGCAGGGTATGTGCTGGGCCCCGGGGATGCCGAGATGAATAAGACAAAAGTCCCGCTCTCCTGGGAAAAGGTCTCTAAGGAAAGGACCTGCAAGAAACTAGAATGCGACAGAGTAGCAAGCCAGGCAGACAGCTGGTGGATAATAATGAGAAGGTTTCTGCAGTTGTTAAAGGTTTCTGAAGATCTCACAGCCTCGGAGCCCTGCGTCTTGGTGAAAGGGCGGCAGACCCCCAGGCAGAGGGCCTGGCTTCACTCTACCCCCGTCTCATGAACTTAGGGTCTCAGCTGTGTCAGCCGCTCTGCTGTGAAGCCAGGCCAGGGCAGCCTCCTCGCCAGCACCGAGCCGGGGTGCAGAGTGATTAAGAATCCCAATGTGGGGGTGTTGGAGGTCTGGGTTAGAATTCTAACTGCTGCTTCTCAGCTACATGATTTGGGGAGACAGCAACCTCCCTTAGGCTCTATTGTCAAAAGGGCATAAAATAATACCTTCCCTCTCATTGGGTTGGTTGTAGGTTAACGGAGATTAAGTATTTAGGGTGTGGGGAGCCCTGCACCTGACCCAGAGTAAACGTTCAGTAAAAGCCCACAGAGTAGGCAATGCCCTGCTTAGCACGTCGTGGGCGTGTAATTCACAGTAGCGAGGGGTTCCTGATGTATCACTCCTGCGTTGTTGTTATTCTAACTTTAGAGACTTTAAGAAAATGAAGGTCATTGTCCATTCAGAGGCAGCCTCTGTTGTGGCACAGGGTGGTCAGTACAAAACGTAGATGCACCACCGTGAGAGCTGGTCATTGTATTACCCTTTTACAGGCCAGGTATTTACATTTTAACCGGAGCACAAGTGACACTCATTATAGTAACAATAATTCCAATTGTTAAATGCCAGCAGCACGCCAGGTACACTAGTGGGTGTTTTACAGCTTCACAAAAACCCTGCAGGGTACATATTATTATCTCCATTTCAGGGATGAGCAAACTGCTATTCAGAGAAGAAATGCAACCTGCTTAAGGTCATACAGGTTACAGGAGGGAAGATGAGGACCAAACGGAGGTTGTCTGTCCCCAAAGCCAGGGTCTTTCCTCTGTGCCACACTCCGCCTCGCCCAGATAGCCGAGACCAGTTTCTGATCTTTGCATAGTGGATGGATCTTGCCTAGCGTGGGAAGTGTCAGCATGCTGCAGGCCTGCAGGAAACTCCCAGGTGCCCCGAGAGACGAGTTACCAGACCAGACAGAGGAGAGAACATTAGAGCCAGCTTTGCCCGGCCTCTCCCAACAAGCATCCACACAGCTGTCGGCAGGAACTTGAAGTGCAGCGTGGTGAGACCAGGGAATAAGGAGGAATGGACGCGGAGTATCCTGGCAACTTCCAAAGGGATGATGGGGAGACGTCAGGGCACTGATCACACCACGGGTCATCTCCGTGACTCTGGTGAGCCCAGAAAAATGGGGTGGAGGCTGCTTCCCTCCCGGGTGCAGTCACAGACCTGCTTGCCTTCAACTAAGTGATGAAGGTGAAGGCTGGAGCCCACGTCCAGGACCACGCCACCTCCTTGCAAGAGCAGACTGTCCCCCATGTCCTGCTGGCCTGAGGGGAGGGTCAGGAGGGGCACAGGCAGGACACACTTGCTGAGGGGATTTATGGAATGGGGCAGCCGTGTCAACAAATAAAATAGAGGGTGTCTTGTCAGATCATTTAGGCCACCTGCTCCGAAGAAAGAGCACGAAGAGGAACGGAGCTGACGTGTCATACCTGAAACTTGCTTACCTTGCCTTGCCTGTCACAGGACAATGTGATAAACCCACCAACAGGCGCGGAGTCTGTTCTCCCTACTTTCTGATTTACATTAACACGGCTCAGTTACATTTTGAAACATTGTGTAGGTGGCCTGTGTCACTGAGGCATTCCATTTCAAGATACTAGAAGAAACGTTGCAAATACCTGTGACAAGCAGGGCGCCTGAGCCTGACAGGTGGACGCCTATCCACAGATCTTTCAACCAGTGCAGCCCCTCGTGCACTGGCTGCACTCGCCACCAGCCCGTCCACCCTCCTTAGCACTACCGAGGACAGTTCGAAAATCCAATGTGGTGTTTCTTCACCTTGGGTGTTGGGCTCGGACGCCTCCGCTGGGTTCCTGAGCTCGTGGAAGGCAGCCCCTACCCCTCCCCTTCACTGTCTGCAGTTGGTCCCTCACGGGCAAACAATACTAGTGAACCTGCCATCACTGTGGAGGCTTTCCATCTGCCTGGAAAGTCACCCCCTCTTCTTCACGTGGCTGGCCCTCAGTCCACCATGGCCTCTGCCGAAAGCCTTCCCTGCCCTGTGGGCTCTGTTGGTCCTTCCCTGGGCTCCCACCCCCTGTGCTCTCTCTAGCACAACACCTGTCACCCTGAGTCGGACTTGCCTGGGCACTGTGTCTTTTCTCATGAGATTAAGAGCCACCTGCTGAAAGAACCCTTCATTTTCTCTCTTTCTCTCTGCCTCGCACACCAGCAGCTCCTTACACGGCCGAGGCCAAAGTGAGCAAGTCAGAGGAACCAACGCCTTCACTGCCTCCTTCTAGCCTTGGAAGAGTCGCTGAAACGGCAGGACCCACCCGTGCTGTGGCCTCTGGTGACTGTGCTGCAGGTGGCAGGTGGTTTCTCCTCCCATCCTTATTATTATTATTTTTTACAAGGAACTAACAGATGGGCTGTGCAGACTTTTCTGGAGCGAGTGCTTAGCACGTCTCTTTGGCTTCATGCCATCTGCTCCAGACCAAAGTACAACATTCAAAAGGAAAAGAAGGCAGCACAGGGAAATTGGGGCTGACGTTTCAGAGCTGGCGGGTCTCACTTGCTGTTCCTGGGGCTCCCCGCAGCCTGGGCTCTCCCTGGTCAGGTGCAAAGGCTCTCTGACCAAGTGGCCTGCACACCCCTGACGGGGCACCTTAGTGGCAGGACGGAGCCACCTGGTGGCTGTCACTGCAGCTATGTAGCAGCTGATTAACTGTTTGCTATTAATGTTGAACAGTGGCAGGAGAAGGTGCCGAGGAACAGCTGTTCACGCCACGGAGTTCACATCAGTAGCGACTCCCCTGGCTGTGACGTGAAAGGGAACACCGGCATTGCTACCTGGCAGTGAAGACTTTTTAAAAAATGATGAAAATTGTCATTTACAACCAGATGCTGGCACCTGGGGATATCCCTCTTGTTTGAAAAAAGAAAAAAAAAAAAGCCCTAACCCAGACTAAAATGTTAAGAAAAGTGCTGAAAACTAAAGGACTCTGCCGACATTTACAGAAAACTTGTTTGACACCGCTTGCCTGGACCATCTCTCATTGGATTGACTGATGATCCAAAAATATCCCTACGAGGTGTCAGTCACTGCTTTAGCCTCTGCAGCTGCATCAAAGAGCAAGACAGTTAACAAAAAAACAACTCTGCCCTAACGGAGCTTACATTTTTGTAAAGTTGATCTTTGCAACAGGCCCCTGGGGGAGCTGGGATTTCTCTCCCTTAATTTGTATACAAGAAGTTGCAGCTCCATGAGGGGAAGAATTGTCATGGACATTCAGAGTGTGAACAACAGACCCAGGCTTTGGAGGAACTGTTGGGAAACATCTCTACACTGCCAGGCGCTGTTGGAAATGTCCCAGTGACTTTCATACGAATGATAAAACACAACCACAGCCCAGGATGAAGGAGAGAAGGGGGGGGAGGGGAGGGGAGCCCTACTGGAGGGAGGTAACTGGTGGGACCTCACCTAATGTACCTAATGCAAGGGTACATGCCAATCTGGTAAGAGCAGAGTACAAATGTTTGAACACATCAAATAATAAAGTGAGGTGAAGGCTATGTTAACCAGTATGATGTAAGCATTCCACATTGCACATATAACATCAGCACATTGTACCCCATCCATGCATTAATGTACACAGTTATGATTTCGTAAAACAAAGTCCCCCTGAGGGCCTTTACACATGCAATCCTCAGAATGGCTCTGTAGATGGAATAAGGATCATTCCCATTTTACAGATGAGTTCCTGCGGCTCAGAGGAGATTTCGCTGAATATTAGGCAGGCAGTTCACGGCAGCTCCTGTGCTCACACACAGTGTTTTCTCTGTGTCACCCAGGAGACTGGGGAGCAGCCAGGAGACTGAAGACTTGAACTTTATTACATGCATTTTTAAAAGAAAGGAAAGTAAAGGAATAAATACAGTGAGGACGGGACATATTTTCTTCTACTTTAGAAATAATGATAATAGCAGCAAACAGCAGCATCTTCCCCAATAAGTACCTACGATGTGCCAGCATTTTTCAAGGTACTTAACTTTATTTTCTTATTTAATTGTCATGATATTGTTGCAAGGTAAGTCTAATTTTCCACCCAGTTATAAAGATGCATGGACTCTGGCTCTGACAGGTTAAGTAGTTTGCCTGGAGTCTAAAGCTTATGGACAAATGGTTGAACCAGGATCCAAACTCAGCCCATCAGATCCCAGAGCCACCAGCAGCCTGCCCACCTGTCTCAGTTTATTTCCCTGTCTCACTCTTACCAGCTGGACATTTAGTGACAGGGAGATGGAGAGTCAATGGCTGCAGAGATTTTTAAGACCAGTAAAGGCAGGAAAAGAGGACACAGTTTCACACCAACTGAAGCCTAGTTTTGTGATCTTTGGTATAGTAAGAAAGTGAAAATATGATAATTGAAATTAATTTTAGACTCACTTTCTCAAATTTGAAATCTGGGAGGTAATCTATTGATTTCTTTTTTAACAACTGAAGAAAGCAAATCAGGATGTGGCTTGTAATGGGGCTGGTGAAGCAGCAGGACTAACCCCCAGGTTTTTGGAGCCCCTGAACTGGCACACGCTTGGGAGAAGGCCAGAGGTAGTGTTGGGCCAGAGCCGGGCACGTCATCGGGTGCTTTGGATTAAACATTACTGCTGGGAGAGGTGCAAAATTGCATGTAGTTCTCCATCTTCTCATTTACAAAGAAGAGGAGGAGGCGAGGAGGCCCAGGTATTCCTCGGCCTGGAACAGCCTGATCTCTGACACTGGCCTGTGACCTCCTGGCCCCTACAGCCTGCTGCCTGAATCCTCACCTGGCAAGAGCCTCCGTCCCGACCACAGCCTCACTCACACCTGCCTCTGCCTGCCTTGGGAGGCACCAGACCCCGCCAGGCTCTGCGCTTTCTCTCATCCGTGCCACTTCTCATTTTCTAACGGGCCGTGCGGTTGTTTATTTATTTATTTATTTGCAGTTTTGGCCGGGGCCGGGCTTGAACACACCACCCCTGGTATATGGGGCCAGTGCCCTACTCCTTGAGCCACAGGCGCCGCCCAGCAGTTGCTTATTTTTCTGTTGCTTCCTGCCTCCCTCCCTGGAAGCCAGTAAGCTCTCTCTCTGTTGCTGACACACCTCAAGCGCCTAGAATAGGATCTGGCCCGTTCATAGTGAATACTGTGGATTGAACATGCCTGAAAATTAATCCGCATGGGACTTAAGTTCCTATCATCTTTGTAGGCAAAACAATGGGGACAAAGCATGCGTATTTTGAACACAAGACTCAAGCATAGAATAGTGAAAACTATTATTCTTATTTAAAATGATATATTCCATCACACAATCCCTAAAGAGATTATAATATCTAATTTAGATAAAGAAAACCGATCATGGCCTCCATCCCATTTTAGAGGCAGATAAAACAGATTAGATATGAAGCTCAGCCATTGAATACATTTCTACCTGCAGAGAGTCTAAGCTCCACGGCTACCAACCTCTGTTGCTTTTAGAAGTTCATCCCAATCCTTTGGTTCATGAGGAATAACTACAACTATTTTAGAATAGGTTATGAATTTTTAATTTACTTTGAATAAAAAACAAGATTTATATTTGGTGGCAAGATTTTGCTTCTAACACGATGCAATTAGAAGTAATTATTTATAGAAAAAAATGCAGGAAGATTTGTATTGTAAAATATTCAAACTCCATTTGCCATTTATAATAATAAAGTTGAGAGAGATAAAGTCACAGATCTCAAATGTGTAGTTAAAGGAAAACACTAAAATTCTTTAAGGCTCCCATACACTGCACATCAAAAACAGAACAAACACTACCTTTAGCTCTTTCTAAGTAGAGCAGCCTGGCCACACAGAGTGTCCAATGCCCTGGTTATCCATTCATTTGAAATTCACCTGCAATACTATAACCATACACATTTGTCTCTGTTGTAAAAGTAGTACTTATGTTTTAAGGAATATCTGAAAAACATAACAAATATAGTAGACCCTTTGTAAGCTGACCACCCAAGGGACTGTAACAAACCAGTCAACATACAGAGGGTCAACATACAGAGGGTCAACATAAGGAACTGGGCCTGCTGTCCTGATATGTAAATGTCCAGTCTGTGAAAATCAGGTCAGTGTAATTTGAAAGGAGGTGGTCAGTGTAGGGAAGTGGTCATCTCTGGAGTTTCTACTGTCTTTTCTAGTCACTAAGAGTCCCATCTCCCTTCCAATTCTCTGTTAGCACTTTGCTCTCATTCCACAGGGATTTACCCCTTTCCTGGGGAATCTCTTCTTCCTTGGGTCAGCACCAAATAAGGCAGATCCTTCCTGTCCATCAGGTCCCAAGAGGTCCATGGAGAGCGGACTCCAACTCCTCCTCCGCTCACTGCCTTCTCCCCACCTGGCTGAAGCGGTCAGCAGCAAGTGCATTGAGACTGATCTGCACGGCTGTGTGTGGCCACGCTCCCAAAAGCTCCAAGCCTGAGCAACCTGGAATCTTGGGCTCTCCAGGTGAAAGACACCACTGAATTCCGGCCAGCAGCAGACCAGAGCCTTGGGCCTTATCAGCCCCTGCTACTCCAGACGGCAGCTTCTCAGAGACACCTGGAGAGCCGCAGGAGGGAATGGCGGCCCCACAGGTGTTTTGGCATAATTTGGCAGCTTGTTCAGTGAACCCTTTCTCTCTTGGTGAGTGGGGGATGAAGGAAGAGGGAGCTGTTGCAAGAGGACTTACCTGAGGGTACAGCAGCAGTGCCAAAAGGTACAGAACCAAACACGTCTGCACTCGCCGGAAGTGTCTGAGACGAAGATGGGATAAAGGCATCACCTGGAGTTGCAGGAGTCTGCCAGACAGAGAGAGGCAGAGGACACATGAGACCCGGCTCCGCAGTCAGCAAGGGCAAGGGGGCAGAGGGTGCGGGGAGGCATTGTGGGGAGGGGCTGTAGAAGCAGCCAGTGTCCAGGCCACTTATGTGCTGTGCAGACCAGGGGCTGCTTATGTAGACTTTATCCGTGAGAGGGAGAAACCGTACCGCCGCAGCTGCCATGAGGATTAAGTGAAATCATGCATTTGAATGATTATTCTTCTATATTTAACGCAATGAATAGGTATAAAATAAGTGCTCAGCAAATGATGGTCAGTACTATAAAGGTTTGGGTTGAGCCCCTGTCCCGGGTCTTTTTATGCTGTCAAATTTCCCCTAATATTTGGCTTTTGCTCATTAGAAGTGGTCAATTCAAACTCAAATACACCCACCCAAGACCTACGGTGTGCCCGGCTCCGGGGCTGTCCCTCGATACACAGTTAGTACAGAGTTGTTGACTAAAGGATCAAATAAAGCTTAGCAAGGGGGGCACCGGTCCTTGTGCCCTGGTGCCTTGCACAGTTTTGGCTGAATCTTCATTTACAAGATGGAGTAAATCTTTTCAAGAAGAGAACAAAAAACAATGGTTGCATAGCCGAGACCTCTGCAGTACCTGGTCCAGGCTAGAAGTCCAGGAGAGTCTTCTGCAGGCCCGCAGGGTAAGGTCAGGGGTCCCGTATGCCTCAACTTTCTAATGCCCACACTCCTTTACAGTACTCTTTGCCTATGGAGTATAAGTCTATTCTATGCATAATATCTTTTTTTTTTTTTTCCCCTCGGAATCGGCTGGGGCAGGCAATTAATCCTGAAACCATGGCAATTAGACAAGGCCATTTTTAGACTAGCAGCTTGCGGGACGAATGGCATTGTTCTGAGGATTATTAAATACCCATTTGGACAGAGTTGGGGTTCAGGGCCAGAAACACAGCCATGAGCTGCTGTGTTAAGCACTTTTAAACACAGTCAGCGCTGTTTTCTTTTGCCCTCTGTGACCCTGGGTAAGGCACATGTCCTTTCTGGGACTCAGTTTGATCATCTGTAAAATGAAGGGGGTTAAGAGAGAAGAGCTCTCAGAACTTCTGGATGTACAGCCTCGTGGTTCTGCAATTCCCAGTTCCCAGGGGGAAGCCATTATCTCCGGGGTACAGAAGCAAATGAGAGTGACGAGGGCTGCCAGCTTCCCTGGGGACAGAAGCTGCCGCCTCCTCCCTCAAGGCTGCTCTGAACATCAGGTGTTGGGAGCAGGGCAGCTGTGCCTCGATCCCCCCGCGGCAGCTGTGGGCAGCAGGGTCTCATGCCATCTGTCCTCAGCGGTGAGGTCATAGCCTGTTCTCTGTGAGGCACATCTGGCCAATGAACCGTAGTCCCGTCCAGCAGTTTGCACACGGTGCAGGGCCCACAGGAGCTGTCCCCTCCCAGCTGCTTCGGCTGCTGAGCTGTAGCTGACTGCTCCCTGCCCACCTCCAGGAATGGCCAGGCCAGGCACACAGGGCCGTGAGGGCTGCTTTCAGCCCTGGGATTCTATTTTGCTTTGGTTCTAACTGTTTTCTTCATTTCATTTTCAGATTATGGCTCTGCAGTCTTTGCCTCCTTGCAGGCCTTGACTGAGGGATCCTGGCTGAAGCTGTGGCTGGGAATCCAAAGCTTCTCAAGGAGCTCAGTGATGCCCAGGACCCAGTCTGCAGAGCTGAAGGCAGGTTGGAAGGCAGGGAGGAAACAAAAAGAGGAACAGAGAGAGAGGAGGAAAGGAGGAGAGAGGGCGCAGGGGAGGATGCTTCCTCTCCTGTGCCGGTGACCTGTCCTCCGCCAGGCTCAGGGCAGGTGCTGACAACTGCCTCAGCACACGTGCTGTCCCCTGAGTTTCTTGCCCATATTCCCAGCCAGACCATGAGGAAAGAGAGGAGCCACATCTCTTCCTGCAATGGCTGAACACGCGATCTCCTTTCTTTCTCAAAACAGAGGCATATGCCATAATTTCTTTTTTTTTAGATTAGCCGAGAAAATTAAAAGGTCAGAATTCACACTTAGCTTGCCCAAGTCACACAGCTTTAAAGAGTCAGAGCTGAAGTCCACCAGCAGAGCTCAAGTTCACTGGCAGAGTTCAAGTTCACCAGCAAAGCTCAAGTCCACCAGCAGAGGTCTTGCACCCAAGGCTACCTTCTGGCCATGGAGGCATGAGGACAGAAGGGGAAGGAGTTAGAGGGACACAGGGTGGGGCATACTTACGGGGGGAGAGGTTATATCAGGGGGGGTGGACATGTCCCCAAAAAGTTCTAATTGGGTCACAGCCTGAAAAGACAAAAAGACAACCATATCACCAACAAGGAAAGGTAACGATGCTGGGTGCTGCTTTTAAAACAGTCGGATATGGGGATGCACATTTCTCCTTTTCCACAGGACTGGACAAACCGTAAGTCGGGGGGGCAGGGCATTACCGTACCTCAGGATCCTAAAGGCAACACCTTGAACTCAGCAGAATCAGTTACTGCTTCATCGTGTCTGGCTGTTTCCCTAGACCTGGTTTAGGGACCTCCCGGAAGCAAGAACAGCCCCACTTTACACTGTGCACCCTCAAAGGCCAGCACCGTCTCCCCTCCAGGAGGAAGTGCGGGGACACAGTCCCGCCCCTGGTTTCCTCACACACAAGTCACGGCCACTGCTCGGTCAGGGCACCCCCCAACACCAGCCCTGAGAGATTGGGATCATCACCCTGCAGTTTTGCAGATGAAAGACTGAGTTTCCTAAAGGCGACATCAAGTTCACCCAGGCCAGGATTTGAATTTTCTAAATAGAGAGAACACGGTCCCGTGGCCGTCTCTGAAAGAGCCCATCTCTAGGACAAAAAATGTAGTTGGGGGGAAAGAAAACATTTCATTTAATACCAAGAAGGGCATCAAAAACAGCCCAGCGTACACACTATTAATCACGCCCAGGACTCCGTCCCGGCAGACAGCGTACCCTCTCTCTCCCTGTCCATCACACCAGAGCATCTGTGCGAGACCAGTCACAGCAGCCACAGAAACCCCCTAAGATACACTTAGAAGTTAATCTGTGTACGCTGCCAGCTCCGGAGACGGCACGGAGCCTGTGCCCAGCTCACACGCTGTGTGCAAACCTGCCCACTGGGGAAAAGCACTGTCCCCATCTTCAGATCCTCAGTGACAGGCAGAGTCCAACCGCAGGGCCATGCGGGCCCCTGCATTCCCACTCCGCTCTGACCAGGTCAAGGCTGAGTCTCTAGGGACCACGTAAAGAAAGGAAGGTTCCTTCCTCCTGACCAGTGAGCAAGCTCAGGCTCTGAGGAACGTCCCACACCTGGGGGTAGATCTGAGTCCTTCCACGTCCAGCATCTGTCCTTCTTCAGAGCTATGGTCCCCTCACACAGACGGTGGACACGATACTCTCTCTTCTGGAGATTTACTGAAGATGCTAACTGCAGGACTTCCCTTGAAGTTAGCCTACATCTCGTTAAAAAGGCGTAAAAGGCTCTTTTTGCTGAACGGAGACTACCTTAGCCTTGTTAACTCACTTGTAGCTCCTCATTGCCCTTGAACTTTCAGATAATGTAATTGTGCCCAGCACACAGGAAGGTGCTATAAGTATTCATTTCCTTCCCACCTACAAAATGTCTTTTCCATAAACATTGAACAGGTGTTAGGTGCTGGGTGCTGGTCTATGTGCTGGGAACAGGAGACGTGCCAAGACCCAGTCTGCGGGGAGTTTGTGGTCCGGTGGGTTTGGCAATCCATAGATGTAGATAATCTCAAGGTTATGTGTCAGGAAGAGTGACAGAGGAGTCTCTGGGACCATCTGGAAAGGGATCCAGACTTTTTCTGCTGAAGGTTGGTGAAGGTCTTGGAAAGGATATGGCCAGATCTGAATCTTGAAGGAGAGGGGAAGGAAGTCAGGTCACAGGAGGGCAGGAATCCAGGCAGATGAAACCGCTTGGGTGCAAAGGCCAGGTGCCCGGCACGGCTGGGCAGGTGGGAATGGAAGGGCTCAGTGTCACCAATGTAAAGGACCAAGAGGAGGCTGCTGGGGGGACAGGAGCAGACTTGTAGTGCTTATCTTTTCAGCTCTCTCCAAAATTCACAAAAGGAATAAGTCTATAGAATCAATTCAAAGGAAGCTTCTGGGCCTCCTTGAGATTGGAACTAGATGCTTTTAAAATGGCCCACGACCATTTTCAGTGTCAGGAAAATATTAAAATGAAGTTAATAATTAAAGTCGCACAATTTACATTTCACATGTGTTGAACTCACGGCATACTTTTACTAACATCATAAATGTAATTTATTGGCTAATTTTCTCCTTAAGCACAACTTTTAAAATAACTTTCATTCTTGAGATATAGACTTCCCTTTTGCCAGATGATTTTCACTCACGGATTAAACGAGAAAAACATACAGAAGCATAAAGCATAGATTGTTATTTCATTACATCGGACTTGCTGTTTAAATAGAACCTTGAGTTAATTAAATTTTATAGAAAAAGAGGATTCTTGGGCCATAAAATTAAAAATAATCCTAATAACCAGATGAGATTGAACGTCTGCAGCAGTATCCATTTTCACAGGCCTCCTCCTCCTGTTAACCTCAGGTCTTTTATCTGTAACCTAATAAGCCATGCTTCACTGATAATATTGTCCTACTAAATCATTTTAAGGGCTCCAAGAAAATAAAACAAATGATTCGCATTTGCAAAACACTTTACAGTTTGTAATACACTGTCGAATAGCTTAATATGTCTGATACTCACCAACCCAGAAAACCTGGCAGTGTTGTCACTGTCTGTATGTTACAGGGGAGCTGAGGCTGAGGTTAAATGACTCGCCTGTGATCAGTCAGCTAAAAGCAGCTAGGACGGCCTTGACTCCTTCCAGCTTCTTCTTTATCTATCCATCACTTTATCAAAACTAGAGTCTAGCTCGATAATGTTCTCTAACCAGTGGCCAGAGTTCCTAAGAGGTCTGCCATGACATACTTGAAGTCATTTGAAATTTCATCTTGAGATGCCTACTGGCTTATTGAGCGAGGCTGTCCCATTAACTGGCATTTCAAATGTCTTCTGAAAAAGGGCTGGAGAGGGCAGATTTGGCCCTTTCTTTAGGCTCTTGGGCATCTTTAGAGGTAAGAGTGACAGTGGAAGCTGCCAAGGCCGGTGACGATGATGAAAGAAGCTTAGATATTTAGAGGGTAGTCCCTCAATATCTCTATCAGGCCTACCCCCTCCCCAGGTATTCTTAGATGTGAACAAGTGATGGCTCCCCAGTAATGTCTGGGTCAAGATTAGAGTCCCCTGGTCATTGTTTCAATAAGAATCCTGCAAGTAGACCCCTTGGCCTTTCTAGAGAGAAATTCTGATGGGGCCATTGTTGGTGGCCGAGATGTCGTGGGCTGACCCCAAAATGTATGCTCACAGACTCATGGCATCAGGAGCTGCCTGTGACCTTTCAACTGGCAAAGATACGGGAGTCCCCTACCGTGCATCAGCTACCGTGCTGAGAGCAGAGGACAAAGAGAAGAGTAGGGCACAGCCCCGTCCTGTTGTCATGAGCTGGCTGCTTTATGGAAAGACAGATTTACAGAAACCATTCAGTGCTGTGTTACAGAGGAGACAAGAAGAGGTCACCTCAGGGCCTTTGCACATCCGCTTCCTCCTTCCTGGAACACTCGTCCCTTTTGCCGATCCCAACCATCCTTCAGGACACAAACTAGAAGACTTGTTTTGTTTGGCTTTTTCTTCTATTTCCCAACTCCGTTCCTGTCCCATCCCATTGCACAAGATACTCCCAGCTCAGTGGTTCTCAACCTTAGATGCATACTAAAATCGCATGGGGAAAAAAATGCTGGTGCCTTGTCTCACCCCTACAAATTCTGAATTAACTGGTGTGAGATATAGCCTAGTCCCTGGAACCTGGTGAGCTCTCCCAGTGATTCTAATTTGTTGATGGCCCTTGACATTGAAGCTTCCCAATACCATCTATCCAGGGGTGATAATATTCACTGGCCTGTGTGTCAATCAATTAACAGACATTGGTGGCAACGAGTCTATCTATACCGAGATATACTGACTGAATGGCAGTCTTGCCAATTGTCTTATTCCCAGTGGTATACTTGGAACATCCTGCTTATGCTTCTGGGTTCCTACTATATTGTGTTATGCTACGCTGAGTTAGGCTGGGCAAGAAAGCCCTGTCGCATCTCACCCCGTGCAGGGCTGTGCTGTGCTGTTACTATGAGCTTCTTTAGGGCAGGGACTCTGTCTCTGCTCTTTCTCTGGTATCTATCAGAATGCCTGGGACATGTTAGAAGCTTGAAACATATGTGTCAAATGCAAAGATAGAGAGCCACGTCTTGTCCCACCAGACCGCCGTGTATAAACACACACACACACGTGCATATACACACTCATGGATGGCAGGGTCCACTGACATTCCTCCTAGAAATACCACAACAGGCACCCAGTGGAGCAAAGCAGAGAGGTTCCACTCATGCAGGTGACACAGAGCCGGTACGGACGAACACGTGAGAATGAGCAAGATGACCTTGTTGAACAAGAGACCTCAAGGCCTTACCTTTGTTGCCTCAAAAATCTCCTCAAAGTCCGCTGGCAGGTTTCTGTTCTGTAACCACAAGGCAGGCCTGATGAGCATGAAATGAATGATGGGATGATGATGCCAAACAGTTAACCAGACACAGCCCTCTCTTTCTTACCGGGGCAGCCGCGGCGAATCGTTCCTCAAAGTCCTCCAACGGACGGCCGTTCTGAAATGGGATGATGAATGAGGATGAGGTGCGTGACACACAAATGACATGGATTTATGGGTTTAATGATGACAGTATCTGCGGTTCGCACGCCCACAGTCTCAGCTGTTTCTGAGAATCCTGAAGTATGTTTCCAGCGTAAGCAGATGATAAAGCATGGTTCTGATTAGGGAATACAGCAAGGGTGTGTTTGTAAGTTGAATGTCCATCTTTCTGCAATTACAGACGTTACCCTGTCTGCAGTTACAGACATCCACAGTGGCTAGAGATAAGAGTGTGATGTTTACACTTGAGATTTTTCTTTTGAAAAGGGAAAAATTGTTATCAGGTTCTCTAATGAGACTTAAGACTTAGCAGCGGCCTGTGCACAGCTAGTTTTGCACGCGGCTTTGTTCACGTTGTCCCCTTCTGCTAGAAATGCCCTTCCTCTCTTCCCTGCAAGGCAACGCTCGCCACACACCTCAAAGTCAACTGAAAAAGCCACCTCCTTCATGAAGGGGGTGCGCCAACTCCTCATTCTTCTGAGCTGAAAATCTTGCTCTGGATTTTCTGTGACTATGCGGCCTTCATTCCTGAGCCCCCGGCAGCTTACAGAGCTGTCTGGAACTCAGTAGGCCTCAAACACAGATGAATGACACGTACGCTGGCGTGGCGGCTCACTCCTGTAATCCTAGCACTCTGGGAGGCTGAGGCGTGTGGAAAAATGCCTGAGCTCAGGAGATGGAGACCAGCCCGAGCAAGAGCAAAATCCTTTTGCTACTAAAAATAGAAAAGTTAGGGCGGTGCCAGTGGCTCGAAAGAGTAGGGCACCGGCCCCATATGCCGGAGGTGGTGGGTTCAAACCCAGCCCTGGCCAAAAAAAAAAAAAAAAAGTTAGCCAAGTGTGGTGGTGGGTGCCTCTAGTCCCAGCTACTTGGGAGGCTGAAGCAGCAAGAGTTTGAGGTTGCTGTGAGCTGTGATGCCATAGCACTCTAGCCTGGGGTAACAGAGTGAGACTCTGTCTCAAAAAAACGAAACAAAAGAACCCCAACCAAAACAAAGGAATCCATAGCTTGCAGCAGGCCCAATCTATTTTGTAAGCTTTCTATTTTATTGTGTGTTTTACATAGTTAGGCAAACACATATCTATATCTAATATGCACACATGTCTAAATAACCATGTTTTGGTCTGTATGTCCAAGCTGATGTAGATGACTTCCAGGGAGTTTAACATGAACGTAAATCTATTAAAATGGACATTAAAACTGAGTTATTATGCAAGAGCAGGAGTGCCTCATTTCCTAATTTGGAGAACAGCTTGGTGTTGGCAATGGAGGAGCGGGAAAACTGTCACCCACAACCTCATAATTCCACTCATTTGCCAGAAATCACCTTCACCCTATCTGTAGAAAATGTGACGGTTCTGTCCCTTAGCCCTAATTACAGGAGGCAGAGCAGAGCAGGAGAAGCAACGTGCCCGCGTCTGTCACGCAGGGCTCTCCGGCCAGTTACCAACCACCTGTTCCACGAGGCACTGGCTCCCCACGACTCAACTGTGGCTTCGAAAAGAAGAAAAGCCACCGCATCAAATAACCGCATAGATAGTGCATTTTCTTATTATTTAGCCAGAGGTGGGGAGAGCTGGGAGACAATATTAGTCTTAGTGACCCCTTAACATATGGTGTGGCCTCAAAGGTTAAGGTTATGTTGCTACATCCTTCATAAATTCACACACTCCTAGGGATTTATGGCACAGCCTCTACCAACTAGCTCAGGGTCATAACTTTTAATAAAAACATTTTTTAGTGTCCAAAATCTCATTACATCTGTCCAATATAAAAAAGCAAATGGCTTCAGAGCATGATGGATGAATTAAATAAATTTGAAAAACAGCCTGTGGTAGTCTCATAACCCCCCCCACCATGTCCCCTATAATGAAAACGTGGGTGGATAACCAGTGTCAGCGTGAGCCCAGTGACAGAAGAGGTGGCCTTTGGTGCAATATGGAGCCGAGGTGTGAATGAGGTGATTTCCATAAATTCAGATGAAGTTTGGACTGGGCAGGTGAATAAATGCATCTCTTTGGAGTCACCCAGATATGAACTGAGTCCTGGCCATGCCAGGCCATGGATGTACTGGCCACATGACCCTAGACAAGTTGATGAGCCTCAGTTTTCTCTCTCTCTTTTTTTTTTTTTTTTTACAAAGAGTCTTAGTCTGTCACCCTGGTTAGAGTGCTGTGGCATCACAGCTCACAGCAGCTTCAAACTTCTGGGTTCAAGTGATCTTTGATCTTCCTATATCAGCCTCCCAAGTGCCTGGAACCATAGGTGTCCACCACAACACCCAGCTATTTTAATAGAGACGGAGTCTCATTCTTGCTCAGGATGGTCTTGCACTCCTGAGCTCAAGGGATCCTCCCACCTCAGCCTCCCAACATGCTGGCATTATAGGTGGGAGCCACGGTGCCTCGCCAGTTTTCTCATTTTTAAAGTGGGCTTGGTAACATGGCATAGTGTCGGGTTTACTGAGCAGATTAACTGCAATGTGAGTGCAAAGTCTTGTTTGTTTAGCACCCTGTAGATGGTCAAGAAATAGTAGCTATCATTAGCATTTTCTCATTTTATTTTTGGCTCTTTCTAGCAATACACATGTGTATACTTTTAATGTTAGGAAACTGTTATTATGTGATATTAGAAATAGAAAGGGGAAGAAGAAACAAAATCTGCTGGAGGCGTCTCTTTGGAAACCATCTCTCCACAAGCCCCAGCCTCTGCGGAAGGGTAAGACTTCCCAGCCTTACTCCTGAACCCTCAACCCATTACTGAGTCCTATCTTTTCCCTTTCACCTAGCTCCTGGCTGCAGCCTTGCCTGGCCGTCTTCTTCCCATCCATTCTTTTGTAACTGGTTCTGTGGCTCCCCCACTGTTCTGAGCCTGGCTGTGTCATCGCTCAGAGCTCCTTCCTCCTGTCTGGGTCACCCTTTGGTGACACCCAGTGTTCTGCCTCCAGCCGGTGGGGAGACCCCGCTGGCCGGCGAGTACGCATTCCCCTGGCTGAGTCTTACAGGCAGGCACTAATGATCCACCCCCAGTCCCTGACTTCTGCTTTACCCACAATCGCCCCTAGAGTTTCAATTCCTTTACCCTGAAGTCTTTTTGTTTTGCCTCCTAGATAGCTGTGTTTATGCATCTATCACAGCCTGCACGCAGCCTCTGCTTTGAAAAACCTGATATGATGTCAAACCCACCCACATCTTTAGCTTCCAGTGAGAGCACGAAAGAAGTTATTTTTCTGTGTTGTTTCAATACTGTTCGAGTCTTCGTTAAGACATGAAAGTTCCTACCGAGAGTTTATCTTTCTGTAATCTCTTTTTGCAGCAGTGGGAACGCTGTCATTCCACAATTGAGGAACATAACTAGGAAGACCCAGATTCATGTGACTCTTGGCAGCAGAAAATGACAGTGGATTAGAAGGGATTTGGGGTGAAAATCTCAAACAGGATGAAGGGATGAAAATATACATGTGGCTGCCAAGTTAGAAACTCGCTGTGGTTCTCCCCCTGGCTGTGTGATGTACGCCATTAGGAGAGCCTTTGCAAATCCAGGCTGCCAGGGCCATGCCACCAGGTGCTGGGATTCTGTTGGCCTGGCATCAGGAGGCAGGGAGATTTGCACATCACTGCCCCAGGGAATAAACTCCAGAAGGAATAAAGAGTGAAAGTCTTCCTGGGAAAACTGACGCCATCTTAATTGATTACAAATCTGATTAATTGATTTCTTTGACGGTCACTGAGTGATTTCCATGCACCATGTCCTGGTGGGATGCAGCAGACGCTGCGATAAATAATAAATGGTCTTTGCTCTCACCAGCTCAGAGCAGAGCCATGATGTATCATCATTGGATCCCAGAGATGGACAGGAGTAGGACTTGCACCCCACAAGCCTTCTAGATCTAAACACAGAACTCAGACCAACAGTTCCACACTCAATGATGCATTGACTGCTTAACCCTGAGTATCTAGCGGTAAAAATGGGAGTAATAGTTCTGGAAGATTAAAGGAAGAAAAGTATGTACTGAGCCAATCCCAGGGGTAGGTTCTTTCTTTTCAAAGTACATATAGCTAAAACAAGAATAACTTGTCTCTGTAATGCTGATTGTACAATAAAAGTTTAGAAGGAAATAAGAAAAAAGAACTCAGACCAAGGCTGCAAAAGAATGAATTCAATGATCCGTTGAGAAGGTTCAGGAGAAATGGATGAACTTAGGTGATTTGTAGCTGCACTGTGGTGGGCCCTATGGAGGATGCCTGGTGATTCCAGGCATCTGAATGTGCCTTACCTTTCCCCCGTGAATGGTTTACCAGGAAGACACATACCAGAGACTAACTCTCTCTGGGGTAGCTAGGCGTTTATCTGCCCTATGACTTGTTGCCAAGAGTAAAGCAACTTTCCTACTTCTCGGCAGGCAGAGATGGGAAACCTCTTTGTGAAGAACAAGGGTGGGTGGCTTTGATGGGGAAGAGAGACTACAACATCAATGAATGGTCTCTAGAGCAGCCCTACCATGTAGAACCTTCCAGGATGATGTAAAGTTCTAAATCTGTGCTGTCTAATACGGGAGTTGGCAGCCACAGGTGGCTATCCTGAGCCTCAAAGGTGACTATTTTTACAGTACAGGTGTAAAAAAAAATAGCTAGTGTGTGATGGATGCAATGAATGTTACATTTAGCTTTAATTAATTTCAATTTAAACAGCCATGAATGCCTACTGACTACTGTATTGCATAAAACAGCTCTAGGTAAAATATAATACAAAATAAATGTCCAGTTGACTGGGTGCTTTCTAAATATGAGTCATATACCTTCCTTCTATATTGTCTGCTATTCCTACATTTGTATTGATTGAAAATTGCTAGAGGAGAAATGAATTCTTTGCTATGTCTAGACAATGCCATGAAGTCAAATTCAGTTTGCAAAAACAACAGCCTTACCTACTGCATATAAAAGGTTTTTCTCCATTGCCTAGGCCAAACAGATGTGGATTTTTTTTTAAAAAAAGAAGTTAGGATGAATGTTTCAAGGGGAAATCTCTAAAGTTTCATCATCACTCAAAGTGGAATGCTATTTAATGTCAAAATGTGCCAGGCCTACTGGGATTTGGGGATCTCTGATGTTCACTGGACTTAATGCCTTGATCTAACAGAGGAATTGGTGCTGCTTTGAGGTTTTGTCTCTGTAATGATTGAAAAGTTACCCATAATTACTCAAATTTGGCTTTGCTCGAGCTGCTAATAGCCCTTCCTACCCTGGCTTCTGATTCGGGAGGGTCCCAAAGGTTGTCCAGAAGGGTGGAGGGTGGGAGGGAAATGCTCAGATCTTATAATGAAGATATCTTTCCTCGCAGTGCCCACAAATGTAATATATCTACAAATCCTTGGACAATGAAATGTTTATATCTGACTGCCTAAAACCTAGGATGGTCTTTGAAATAGTCTTTCTTAATATGCAAAGGGAAGGTCAGCATGGAGATACTGTAAGCTCATTCAGGCATTGCAAGCAAGGCTGAACCCAGAAGATGGCATCCACGGGGCAACGGTGATCCAATGGGCTCATGTGAAGGACAGGGGATTGCTGTGGCTAAGAACTCTGTGTCTGGATCCTTGACTTTCCCACACTTTCATCTCATGTCAAGAAAAGCAATTGGTTTGCATTTAAAAACACTAGAATCAAGATACTTTAAAAGTGAGAAATGTGATGGTTTTAGGAGAGGTGGGTATAGAGATATGGGGAATAGTAGCTCTCAGTTTAAACAGCTGCTCTATCATTGGCATCTCCTTGGATAAACTTCTTTATCACTTGACCTTCAGTTTTCTCTTCTGCATAACAGGGATCTAATGCTTACACCACGAGCTTACTGGCCAGTAGCAGCAGAAAGATCGGTGTATAGAAAACGAACAAGGCAGCGGGCAGAGTGAAATCTCAATGGAGGTCAGTTTCCTTTACAAAAATCACAGAAAGGGAAGGAAGAAAAAAAGGAAGGGAGGGAAAGAGGGAGAATAGTCATGGAATTATTTGCATGGTAGGTGAGGGCAGGCAGGTGCCAGGCTGTGGCAAGAATTTGGGAAACGCTGGTCCAGAGAAACGATGAAGTCACCCGTGGAAAGGCTGAAGATGCGGGACGCCCAGTCAAGCAGGCTCCTTGTCCTGGGCCCCTCCTTCCGTTCGTGCCACCTCCAAGACTGGTCCGTTCCGGGAGTTGGCGCTGTCATTCCCACCCTGGACTCTTTCCCACCCAGCTTCCTTTCCTCCTCCCAGAACTCAGCTGGTGATTCCACTGTTTTCATGTCCAGATTCTCTAACACTCATCCAGTATTTTCTTGAAAATATACACAGAGATAGGGTTGGTGGGATTACTTGCAGGTAGATGGTGACCACGTGAGATAAGATACTGATAGCTTAAAGAGGTTTGATCACAGTAACTGTGGCAAAAGGAAGGCCATGCTGACTGTGATGACTGAGAAATGATGACGCCGCTGTTCAGGGAGCTGGGGTAGTAACAGCGATATCTGTCACAGGACTGTGTTAGTTAGTCATTCATTCATTCCCTCCACATCTAGTTATGAAGCATCTGTGATTTACTAAGTACCTAGGTACACAGCCTTGTCCTTCTATCACACAAGGGAGAAAGGACAGGCCATTATCTTATAAACAGTTGGTGTTATCAATGAGATAATTCAGGTAAAGCCTTTAGTATATAATGCCTGGCTCAGAATAATGGTGTGATTCACAATACTAGTTGTTAGATCTATGGTCCTTAGACACACGTGGTACCCAACCCAATCTTATGGGGCTCGGGAAGCTGGGAGCAGCAGTTACTTGGAGGTGGTGGTGGTAGTGACGGTGGGATTTCATAGTGGCAATGTTGCTGTCACGGATAGTGGGCAGTGATCACGAAAAGACAGATGATGACACAGCTCTTTCTATAGTGATAGTCAAGTGTCCAGACATGACAGTTGAGAAGAAACACTTGAAAATTCCATCCTAGCCATGGAGCTATCTCAGAAATGACAATTACTTACACATACATAGACGCTTCTTGGTCCTAATCCATGAGCTTGTCCCAAAGATGTGACAATTGACAAGGAGGATTTTAGGATCTAGTAACCCCTTCCTTGCTTTAGCTTCTTTGTCACGGCAAGGAGCAGGCTGCAAAATGGCTTTGCCACTTTAATGGCTTTTCACGGAGCACACAGTTCTGTACAGGTACAAATGTACACGGAGAACTAGAAACCAAAGGGGAATGATTTCCAAAAGCTTGCAATTATTGGTATTTAATGATCTCTTCCTTTCTCTTTTCCTTCAAAAAAAATCTATTATTCTAGTTGCACATTAGCAAAAACTCAAGCATTTTTCAAAAACTCCTAACAAGACTTGGCATCCGTTCAGTACTTTGAAAAGGGAGTGAATTAGAATCACAGTAATGTGAAATTGGCTGCTGTCAGCACGATGACAGGATCGCGACACACTTTTGGGGAGGAGGGCAGGGAACTTCTCAGAGTCAGTCATCTTTCTTTGCTGATGTGCCACGCTTGGAGAGGCGACCACTGTAGTCCAGATGGCATCCAAACGGGAACAGGAAATATCGGATGGAGCTGGACTCAAGCAGGAGTAGCAGGGGCTCAGGCTGAACGCAGAGCAAATCGCAAACGGAGACATGTCACAGCAAAGGGAAAAATAGTCAGGAGGCTTTGCCTGCTGCTCTGACAGCCGTTCCACGGAAACTGTTCTTCCTTTTCTTCTTCAGAGGAATGCAGATTTTGCACACTTAGCAATTCATTTCCTTATTCATGTCTTCGTTCCTAATTTGATTCTTAAGGCATTCATTTTTAATAATTAACAAACTTTTCCTGAATGCCCACTTGTGAAAAAGGCGTGGTGCCAATATTGTGGGGACTCAGATGCTGTC
The DNA here is from genome assembly GCA_963573935.1 of Arctocebus calabarensis. Taxonomy (NCBI): domain Eukaryota; kingdom Metazoa; phylum Chordata; class Mammalia; order Primates; family Lorisidae; genus Arctocebus; species Arctocebus calabarensis. The sequence goes on from CAUYON010031047.1 coordinate 26,103, forward strand.
CCAACTCTGAGTTGTTAACAGTCATGGGAGGGAAAACTGGAGACTCCTAAATCAAGTGGGCGTGCGAGGAGTTTCACAACCAAAGAGCCATACTGAGCTTCTCCGAGAGCGGGACACCGGCACCGTGGCCGTGCCCAGCTCCATGTGAGTAACCAAAACAAGAATTCTGTTCCCATGTGCATGGAATTTAATGAGTTCACTCATCCCTCGGATGTTCCTTGGTTGTGATATTAGGGGAATATTCAACCACAAGACTCTGCAGCAGATCACCCAGAGTAAGACTTCAGGTCATAGTTGAACACGGAGCCTGACACCCAGTGAGACCGCCATTAGCGTCTGCTTGTCTGGTCATATGGTAAGTCCACAAGTCAGCAGAGTCCACAATTCAGAGTCCTTTAGGAATATGATGATTTTGCAGCAACTACTTGATGGTTTTTTGGACTGTTTTATAAATGGCAGAATTGCACAGAGCATGAGAAGGGACTGGAGGAATCTCCAACCCTGATCAATCCTGTGTTTATTTCAAATGAGGACCCTGTCTTCCAACTTTCTCCAGAATGTGGTGACATGAGTGGGAGATCGGGGATGACATGACCAGTTCCATGTTCTCCAGTCTGGTTCTTTTCCGCTGCATCATGATCTGCCCGCAGTCGTACAGAGTAAGGGGCGACAACACTAAGTCAGGGCAGAGACGCCGGACGCAGGTGTCATAGGGAGGAAACTGTAGAGGAATGGACACCATGCTTGCAAGTGACAAGATACTAATTCTTATCACAATAAAAGGAAACGCTGAGAACAGGACAGTCTCCTGGCAAGCCTAGAGACGTTTCCTGACTTGGGGGCAACCCCCCAAGTAACCCAGTGTTCCGGAATGAGATAAGGTCGGTCACTCACAAGTAAGCATGTGTTAAACATGGATGCTTAGTAGTTCTTCCTGAGGGTTGTGGGGAAAGAGCACGTGAGGAGAGCATGTGGCAATCCTTATGCAGGCAGCCCTCATATGTAATTACCTGAACTCTCTACACCTGTTGTGTATGTCAATTACCTAACTCTCCACACCTCTTGTGTATAACCTTAATAAACACCTGCTGTAGAGGGGGCTCGGGGCTACCCTGCAACTAAGGTTATCCCGCCTCCTGAAAGCTTGTACTTCTAATCTGTGTCACGTCTGGTTCCTTCCTGTGGCGACCGAGACCACAGCCACAGGGGTTGCGACAGGAAACTAAGGCTCCAAGGAAATCCTGGCTTGTTCATCTGTAAAACTTGCTACTTCCCAGAGCTCTGAGGATCCAGTGAGGCAATGTTCACTAACAGGCGAGACCTGGAAGGCAGCTGGAAGGTGTCAAGTCCAGAATCTACCTAGAAGAGCATTACCTTCAACTGTTGCTGATTGATTGTACAACTTATAAATACAGCAGCCCCTTCAGTGACCACCCAATGGACTATAACAAACTGGTCTACTTGCAGAGGGGGTCAACATAAGAAACTAGACCTATTTACTTCACTGATACGTACATGTGGGGCATGTCCCGTCCATGAAAATTAGGTCAACTTAAGAAGGCAGTCAATGCAGGGCAGTGTCAACTATGGAATTTTATTTGTTCACTCATCCCTTAGATTTTCCTTTGTTGTGATATTAGGGGAATATTCAACCAACTATGGAGGGTCCATGTAGCTCAGTGGTTCTCAACCTTTCTAATGCTGCAACACTTTAATACAGTTCCTCATGTTGTGTAATTCTGTGTCATAACATTACATGCTTCTGAACAGGTCTTTAAGTATATTCTTTACTTTAGTATAAGCCCCTCCAGGCCTGGGCATATGACAGTCCCTTGGACTTATTGCCATTTCCATCCCCATTCATTGAGAGAGCTATAATGTATCTCTAGAGAGTCAGGTCCAGCCTCTTCTTCAAAGCTTCTCCATGACTCTCAGGATGGGTTTTGATCTTCTGGGCATCACACATGTCTGGGTACAGTGACTGATTATCTTATCTTCTACAAACTGGGACCTCACAAGAGATTCTAGTTCCCTGTACGGGAAACTCTCTCAGTCACTTTTGTTTTACTAATACCTAGATATCCCAGTGGTTGGCACACAGAAGGAAACGATATTAAATTGATGCATTTTTAAAACCAGAATCAATAAATGGATGAACTTGCTTATATAATAGAATAGAAAACAGAACAGAAAGAAGGTTGGTGATGGCATGACCTATTATAAAACCGGTATGGTAGTCTGTATAGTTGTCTGCACGGGCTCAGCTTGTACGTACATGTGTACACACATACGGAGACTTGGCATTTGCTATTACAAACTTCAGAAACAATGACATGTCCAGCCTACCATTTGACCAAATGTTGCTTTAAAATTAGGACAAATGATTCTTATTTTAATTTCAAAGAAATACTAGGGAGAGGTTTCAGAAAAAGTCGTAAGAAGACAGGTAGGCTGCCCCTCTTGCCTTCTAACATCTGAAAGGCATTTGCATCTCATTCTTCAAACTTGTCCCATGAAAGCCATCAGTGGTTCCACAGCACCACCTGGAGATGCTCTTCACTAGTAGCAATCTTGCCAATAGCCAGGATCCGATCTTATCATCTCTTTGGTTTCCAGCAGTTGGATCCCATGTTTTCCAGCCTCTCAAACTCAACACGTCCAGAGAACTTCTGAACATCCCATATCCATTCTTCTCTCTTGTCTTTTGGTTTCTATAAAGGCTACCAGCTCACATTTAGATGCTCAAGCTCTAAATTCTAGGCTCCACTCTCCGCTGCCCTCTGATATCCAATCATTCATGAAGAAATGCTGACTCTCTAGAACATACCCCAAGTCTGGCTGCCTCTCTCCATCCTCTCTGCAGGATTCTCTTTTACCAAGACTTTTGCATCCACTCTTGCTCCCTTAAGTTCACCTCTCAGTCAAAGCAACATTTAAAAAGACCAGGTAAGGTCTTCCATTGCACTGGGCATTATATCCAACTTCCTTACCACTGCTGACGTGATGGTCCATGCTTGGGCTGCTTCCTGTTTCAGAATTCTCCTCCACCAACCCCCTTTCCCACTGGGTGCTCCATTCATGATGCATCACTGCTGCATTCCTGCCTCTAGACTTTCGCCCTGGCCTTTCGATTTCCAGCACACTCTTCATCTGGTTGGTTCCTTCTCCTAAACCAGACTTGGGCCCAGGTGTCACTTCCTGGGGGAGACCTTCCCTGACTATATTTGACATCTTTTCATGTTGCCTTCTTGAGTTTTGTCTGAGTACTCGCTGCTCTGTTTGCTCTGTTTATCTTATTCCCTTGTGGGAATAACTGGGGCGTGCTTGACTTCTACAGAACCTGTGCCTAGCACAGAGAAGAACCCACCATGGACACTGCTAATATTTGAAGAATGAGTGAAGGAATGAATGCTTGAACAGAAGAATGCATAAGTGGCCAGCAACTGGTTCTAGGAGGTACCTCCAGTATTGCAGAAACTATAAAATTATAAGAAAAAGACACTGTGCACGTACTAAAGTGACAAAGGGGCTCCATGCTTATTACTTTTCTGCCTGCATTCTGGCTTCTTTTCCTGCTTGTTCTGTGGTGTTGACACCGTATCTCCAAGGACCACATAGGTAGGGGAGGAAGACAGCATAACTGATGAGATCTCATCACGACATCCAAAGCAGAGACCCTCTTGACCCACATATTAGCTGTGTTTGTTCTATGAAAGACCCTGGAATTAAAAGTAGTCTGTAGCTCTTTGGTTAGGTCACAAGTGACTGAGATCTTTATTTCTGGTATTGACAAATCCATAAAGAGGACAAAAATCGTCTATCTTGGACTAAAGAGGAAGGAATGGGTCAAATAGTAACAGTAAGTCCTTTTCTCTTCTTGTCCAGGCAGAGTCACAAAGGATAGTAATAGTAATAATTACTGAGGACGCTCAGATGTATGTGCAAGATAGGGTTCTAAGTGCTTTCACGTATTTACTCATTTAATTACCACAATTGATATAGATGCCATTACTATTCTCATTTTCAGAGGAGGAAACTGAGGCACAGGAGGATTACTTAACATGCCCACAGTCACACAGCTAGCAAATGGCAGGGCTAGGATTGGCACCAAAGTGGGTGAGCTTTGGAATCTGTGCTCATAACCATCATGTTACGGGGAGGGGAGTGGAAGGCGAAAGACGACATATGGTTTAAGACAAGGGTGAGTGGCGAGGCTGTCTAGGAGCCCGCCCTGCTTCAGGCCAACCCAGTCCTCTCCGGAGGACGATGGCCAGAGCATACTGCAAAGTGTCATTCCTGTAATGGAGGCAGGACCGGGGGGGGGGGGGCGAGAGCTTCCTGAGTGACTGTAAAAACAGCAAAGAAATAGCCAAAAAGACCAGGCTATGAGATTTAAAAAGATACAGAGGGTGGGGGAAGAGTACTGAGCGGACAGCATGCAATGGCCGGAGAGAATTGGTACTAGTGATAAAGATGGCAGAGCCGCCCACCTGCTGGAGGGACACATAATGATATGCTGATGGGACTCGAAGATAGGCAGGAAAACGGAGGTGGAGAAGGGGAAAGTGTTGTAAAAACTGCGAGAGACTGTCACCTTAACAGGAGACCCTCTTTCTGCACAAGGAGAGAAGCAAGGGATTTATCCTGAGCAATCAGACGTTATTTCCCTCTCTCCTCCGCTTCTCAACCTCACTCTTCTTATCTAGAAAGTGGAGAAAATAACGGTTGTCATATTAATTAAACTAGATAAACGTAGTTGAGGAGGAGACTTAGCCGGGGGAGCTTTGTAAATCTGCCTTTACAGATAAACTGACGCACGTCTTACGAAGAGATCAACAGGGCGGGGTCCCAGGATGTTATCTTTGCAAGTGTCAGAGCAGTGCTGTCTCTGGAATCCCTGAACGAGATGCGGCTTGCCAGGCACCAGGCGCACTGCCTGGCCCCAGCAAGCACTCAGCAATCTTGAGTTTCTTGCCTCCTTCCTATGTCGCTGCAAAAACAAGTTTTAAAGCTTTCGGGCTGGGACTGTCACCAACATATATTTTCTTATTCCCCATGACTGTTCATTTAGCTCTTGCTTTTTCTTTTTTTAAAGCCATATTTTGTTTGTTATTCTTCTGCAATGACTGATAATGGCAGTTAGGGAGAAAGAAAAAACCCTCAACATGACGACTTACCCAGAAAAGCTGAATTAGTATACCGAGAGAGAGAGTGTGTCGGCATCAATGGGTATTTATGGGGAAAGTGTGTGTTATAGCTCTGCTCATTAGAGAGGCTGCAGTTGAGGCTCTGTGAATGTTACTGGTCTGTATTAGAGGGGCGATGACAGACTCACTGCAGCCGCAGCCGCGAGCAGATACCCCGAATCGCACAGTCTCACCACACGACAGATGTCTAACTGACCTGGTGTGTGCTCACTGCAGGAACAGGCACGCACCTGGGCACCTGTAACTTGGGGGCAGTATCAGAACCGCTTCTGCATGGTTGGCACTACTGGCAAAGAGCTTCAAGTACAAGACAGAACGGAGCCTCCTGCCCAGCAGGACCAGAATTCCCAGGCTTGGAGTAAGACATCCTAGTCCCTGGTTTGCCTACGACTTCTACTGTTGCCTACTGTCCTTATGTGACTGTTAACAGCAAATCCCTTTGTCACTTTCCAGAGTGCCCCAGTTTGGGTAATAAACTAGGTCACCCTAATTTTAGGGTCGGGGGGATTAAATTGTTAATGACACCCTTCTAGCAGCATTGGTTTAACTTCTCTGCTCTCCAGTATCTCCTATGGTAGAGGACAGACCTATTTTTTACAGTAGTTTGGGAGAATCTCAAAATAGCACACTAAGTGCCTAGTGCGTCTCTTACTCGGTGAGGTGCTTGATGCTTGGTAGTTATAGTTGTTTGTCATCCCTGCCTGTGAAGGACTGGATACTAGTGTTTTCCCAACATTCACATGTTGAAGCCCTAACTCCCAAGGTGATGGAACCTGGGAGGTAAGTGGGTCCAATTAGATCCTAAAGATGGGTTCCTCAAGATGGGGTTGATGGCCTTATAAGAAGTGGAAGCTGGCGCGCTCTCTCTCCTCACCCCTCCCCAGTTCCCACTTGTACACACTGAACTGAGCTCATGCGAGAATGCTGTGGAGACCTGCCGGTCAGCACCCCCAGGAGAGAGCTTTCGCCAGGAACGAAGCCAGCCAGCACCTTAATCTTGCACTGCACAGCCTCCAGAACTGTGAGAAAATTAATTTCTGTTGTTCAAGGCATCAGTCTGCTTTTGCTGTTGCTGTCATGGCGGTCTAAGAGGATTGCGACATGGTCCCATAGCTACAGGGCAGGCGTGCTGCCTGCAGGGCTGTCAAGTTAAACATGACCTTGTAGACATTACTGCCTGGGCATGGAAACCGAAGGCCCACCAGGCTCTGTGCACTAGTCTCACTCCCAGCAGCAGACTAACAGCACCGGGTGGCTGGGCCAGGTCTCACTCATCCTCCTATCTGCTGCAGCATTTGGTACCGTCTTTGGTTCGTGATAATAAGAATTATGGTGCATATTCACTGTGTACTTACTATGTGATTAGTTCTTTTATACATGTCTTGCAAGTTACCTTCTTTGGGCCTCAAAATAACTCTGTAAGGTGGGCATTATTACCCTTACTATGCAGGTGAACACGCCAAGCCACAGAGAAGTTTACGTACCCCACCCAGGGGCACACAACTGGTCAATGAAGGAGAAAACCTCTGACCCCAAGTAGCCAGGCTGCAAAGCGCACACTCTCAGCTATAACACCATGTTGCCTGCCCACTGCTGAGCACCTACTGTATGCCAAACACAATGGACTTACATCCTTTCTCTTATTTAATCTGTGCAATGACCCAGGGAAGTAGCTCTCCCCATCTGGTTAGCTGGTCACTAAGAACACAAAAGAACAATTTGCCTAGAGAACTATAACTGTGAAGTGTGAGGTTCTAACTTCAAATTTCCTGTTCTTGTGGTTACTTTTACAGCCTTGCAAAGAGTAGGCTCCCGATCTGTGTTAGTGAATTAAATTATAGGATGGCAAAGTCTTAGACTGGAAAGCACGTGGAGGTTGCCCGCAACTGACAGCCTCACTTCTGCCCTCCAGGCAACTAATTTGCAGAGCCCTTCGGATAGTGGTTTCCAAACTGCTCTCTCTTTACCTCTTCTTTCCAGATTGTCCCCCCCCCGGTGGCCTAATACCACATCTACTCTGTTTACGTAGCAGGCTGCCAGGCACGCTTCATTTGAATAAAGGATCTCGGGGTTTTAGAAAGAATTTGAAGGGCGCACCTCCAGGGCCCAGCAGCCTACATTTTAGCAGAGGAGTGGCGCGTTTGTTGTCTTATCCAGACTTGATTTAATCCAACACACAACTGAGTAAACAAGACACCAGGCCCCTGCCCGAGCCACCACTTATCCCCTTCCCCAGGGGCATTTGCTAAAACCAAGTTTCAGGAATCGTTTCCCAGCGAGCCTCCCACAGATCAGCTTTGCTTCACTCCACTCCTGACAGCCCAGGTTTTAACCTTGGAAGGGAGAGGCAGACGTCATTCAGCGTGATAATGTGACACAGCCCAAACATGAGTCCTGGAGAGAACGGAGAACGGGATGGGGGGATTATTGCTGTCTCTGGCTAGAACCCAAAGGCAGCCAGTGGAAAGGCTGACGTACAAACACTTTTAAAAGTTATGGACACAAAGTTGCCTGTTTGGGAATGACAGAGCCCACGGGAAGGAGAAAGATGCTTGGTTTATGTCACCTGGTTACCTGACCTCCCAGGCTTGTCACTCCAGAGGGAACTCAGGCTCCACATTTGTGCTGTACACCCCAGCCAGCCACTCACACCCGCCTTGCTCTGTCCTGCCCCTGGCGTGCTGTCACCCTCACTTGCCACCCCCGTCTCAATTCTGTGCTGCAATGCGGGGGCTGACCTCTGTAAACCATGCTGCTCAGCCTTCCCTCCCAACACCTTCCCTGCAGGGCTGCTCAACAGGAGGCAGTGGCTGGGAACTGGATGGTGGCCAGAAGGGAGAAGAACTGATTTTCTTCCCAAATCTCTTCAGATGGTATTTCTGGCTGTGGCTCAGCCTCCTGTGTGGGTTGAGCTCGCACCAGGCAGCCCCCTCTCTGTGGTCCTGAAGTCTGTTGAGTGTCCCAGCTGTAGGGCTCTGCTACCAGGGATGGTAGCCACTTCTCCTGTGACCAGTCCTGCCCCACCGTGCCCTGTTTAGGCTGCTCTGCTCTTGTAACACATTCCTAACTAGTTCTTCACATCAAATTCCCTCTATTAAACTACCTGGCATGGGCTCTGTTTTCCTGAATCTATCCTGATGGATACACTTAGATAATTCCATTAGGTTCCTAATAGTCTCTGCACCTGCCAAGCCACCTGTCACAGGCCACCAGAGGGACCCTGAGAAATGCAACTCTAGTAGTGTCACTCCACCAAAAAGCCTCCGTGACTTCCTCACAGATCCAGCTCCCCACCCCACATTTCAAGCCATTTGCTCACTGGGCAGCTCCCCTTTGCACCTGTACCTCCTGGCCCCAAGAAGGCGTCCTGTCCTCCCACTACAAAAGACCACTTATTGGTCCCTAGGAGATATTAGGCTTTCTAATCAGACATCTCAATGCCTCTCAACACTGGGTTTCCTCTTTTGGAGACTTTCCCATTCTTTTTCCAGCGATAAACTCCCATCATCTTTTAAGATTGTATCCCCTGGACGAAGACCTCATTAAACTCCTTTGGCAAAATTTCCCATCCTCCCACTAGGGTCCCCTAGCTTCTTGTTCACTTCTTGGATTACAGGAATCATAATTACTTTTGTACAACTGTTTTCTTAACATAACCATGAATTCTCAAACACCCTGTCCTATTCACCTGTATATCCCCAGTAAATAGAACACTGTCTATTAGTAGACAGGTAGGGGGTTCCTAGTACATGTTGCCCAAAGGATGGATGAATGAAAGAATGAATGAATGAATAGAAATTATAAGGAAACTCAAAGAAAAGAAGGTGTTTCTAGTGATGAGAGCTCTGGGATTACAAACGTAATGATACCCGCCCCTTGCGGGTATGTGGGCTGAAGCCAAATAATCAAGTACATTCACCCACACGTATCAGAGATGTTCTTCAGGATTCCTGCATGGAGGGTGGGGCAAAACCCAATGACCTCCTCTTACCTTTCCTAACTCTTAAGATGCTAGAATTTCAGGTTTCTATCTCAGGACATTTTTTTTGATGCACAGCTCAAAGAAAGCCCACCTGAAAAACATCAAAAGGGGCGAGCTTCTATGTCACACATTCAGATTCCCTCCCCTCACTTCTGTGCGACCTTCTCTTGTGTGACATCTGTTAACTGCGTTGCAATAATTATAATTCCTCTACAATGTGGCGCTTAATGAGGAATTGAAACTGACAAATGTTCAGACCAGATTTAATCCAATTATACAACATCTTGATCCAGATTTCAAACTAAAGGAAAAACCAACTGCTGAATTGTGAATGAAAATTTATTTCCCATAAACGATGGGAGTTGGGGAATGGGTGTAGAGAACAGTTGTCCGGAGAATTCTTGTAATTCTTCACATTAATGGATCAACTCTTTCTGCATTTGCAGCAGAGAGACTGAATTAAGTCTAAGTGAAGGGCAGTCACCCAAGCACTGATTATTGAGGGGCAGGGTTCTCATATAGAAACATATAGGGTGTTTGGAGGAAGGAAAGCAGGGTGGCAAAATGAGAATCTTTCCATCTTCAGAGGTAGGTGGCTTTCAATGAGATTTGTTCTTTGATGTTCAGAAACATCTCTTCAATATTCAGAAGGAAGAAGGAAGCGTGCCAGGCAGACAGAAGCTTCAGGAATGACTCAGACATGGGTATGCCTGTTTGGGAGTCAGGACAAAGGAGGAGAGAGCTGTTCATAGTCAGCCAATGAGTGCTGGGCCTCCAGGGATGCTGGTATAAAGAGTTTGGAATGGAAGCAGTGGAAGATGGGGCCTGAGGCATGAGCATCAATTTGGATTAGGGCAAGAAGGTGGAGGGCTTTACATTTCCTTTAATCCTAAAGGTGTATTTTGGGGAAAATTGTATGGGTGCCTGAATCAGAACAGCTGAGGGTCCAAATTGTGGGTGAGTTATATGAACGTGTAAAGCCTCAGTTCCTTAATATGTAAATGGCACTTGACTCCTAGAATTGTGATCACTGAAAAAGACATAAGCTGAATCCACAGTCTAGGCAGTCTGTGGCATACAGCAGGTGCTCAATAAATCCTACTGCTTTTTCATGGCTGAATTAGCGTTAGATTCTTAGCATAAATGGTGAGTGGCTTGGCGCTATAAAACAAAGAAACAATTATAAGCTGTGATGTCAAAGCCAGTCACCAGGATTTTTATCAGTTTCCCCCACCGTGGCCCCTTTCAGGACACAATGGAGAGATCTAGAGCCCTGGGCTCGAGCGCTCCAGAAGGACAGTAGGAAAGAAAAGTTTTTTTGTTTGGGGGGGTTCTTTTAGGCACCTACTCTACGTCCAATTCTCAGTTAGTGAGGTGACTTAGTCATAGTATTTGACAAACTTCTTTGCTCTAAGTTCACTAGGTAACACCAGCACTTCCTGCCTGCTATGCGTCTGGGGCAGGAGACTTAAACATCAAGGTGCTATTGGGCCTCTGGGGCATCTGAGGCAGTAGCAGATGAGATACTGGGAGCAGGAACATGACAGACATACTGACTTACATAATGAACGATGGGCAAACAGAAAGTGAGATGGACGAAACTTCTGAGGTCCCATACAGCATCCCCTTTGCAGCATGGGGACCCATACAGAACCATCTGGAAATTCCTCAAATACTCTCAGAGTCCGAGGACTTCCTACCCTCGGATAGGATATCCTTTCCTCTGGATATCAGCTCCCATGGTCTGAAATTTCTTTCTTCTATTGAGCCCAGATTTTTCCCTCTTCTCTCATACAACCATGCTTTTTCTCCTAATCCTACTAGGTCTGATAATTAAGTTCACAAACTTGTCTTAGAAGAAGTGCTACCGACACCATTGCTGAATATTCCATTGCTGAATATTCCTTTAAAGTACTCCTCCTGGGAAGCTTCATCAGTGCCTGGTCTACCTTTCAAAGCAGTTTGGAAAACTTTTTATGGAATGACCATAAAGAGCTGTCTTTGTACAAGAGTCTCACAATTAAATTCATGAACTAACCACCAGGTGCTTACATTGGCAGCACTGTACAAACAATATGGTAAGGTTTTATAACCTTGGTATATCAGTGTCACCTGTGTGGTATATCAGTGACACCTGTGTTGTGTCAACATGTGGTGTAGTCTTGTTGATTGGCATTTATTATTAATGCATGTTTTTTGTGTGACAGCTCTGATGGCCATTCTAGAAAAAGAGTTCCAAAATTGCTCTGAAAAGTGGACTAGGCACTGGCAGCAGTGCACAGCTTCCTGAGGGTAATCCTTTGAAAGTGACTGTAGGGATATTCAGCAGTGAGGTATCCAGCACTTTTTCTAGGATGAGTTCATGAACTTAATTGGCAGATGTGGGGGTACAAGAGACCATAAAATAATTGAAGGAAACCCATACATAGCATCCCTAAGTCTTCTCTTCCCCAGGGTTTCACAAAAGCAACCTTTCCATCCTCTTGGAGGAAAACTCTTTCCACACACAGCCTGAGTCTCACAAATGTTTCAGATGTCAGTAGAGGGTGGGCATCATTTTCATTTTGGAGTTGAGGAAAATGAATCTCAGGAAGTTGACGTGATCAACCAAGATTATACCCAAAGCGAGAAAAGAATCTTGGGGTGAGGTGGGATGGTGTATGGTCTGATCATTTCTTTCACTTTCATCAAAAGGAAATTGATGTTGAATCCCATTTACCAATTTGACAACCTGTTTCCTTCCTATTTACTTCTCTGCCATACTTTTAAGAATCTCTTTTCTGAAGGCCAGTATTTCTGCTCCAACCCACTCACTAGTTATTACCAGTAATTAGTGAGGCTTCTATGCTTACTACAACTATATATAAGGATTTTAAACTGGGCAATTAATCATAAGGTGAAGGATAAAGGAAAGATTTTTTATTAGCCACAAGATTGGGAGAGGTGGCAGGGGAGGTGGAAAGAAAAGCGCTAAGTACTTCTCTTGTGAAGAGGACAAGCATTGTGCTACAGTTCTGTGCTGAGCTATTCAAACAGTTGTCTGTGAAGGTCAAGTTCCATCACGGCCAGTGCTGTGGGACAAGCGTGGTAGGGTCACTTGAGTAGCCCATCAATGTGCCAGCCTACTCGTGGTCCCACCATGGGGCTGGGATCCTGTTCAAAGGCTAACAGAGTGCAAAAAGCACTGAATAATGAATGCTGCAACAGGACGCTAGGTAGACACCTTCCTCCCACTCAGCAGTGGGCAAGAGGGCAGGATATGCCCCTAAAGAACCAACCAGCAGTCTCCGCTGGCAAAAACACACACTTCCCCCCTCTCTTTGAGGCAGGAATTGATAACAAATCAACTATTGCTGAGTGGCAGACTCAAGAGTGTGAGAGACCTCAACTATTTTCCTAGAACAATGATTTTCAAATGGTATGCCCCATGAGAGGATCTCGGGTGTGCTGCAGAACCTTTAAAAGATCTTTAATTAAATTATTTTCAAAAGGAGTTCAAAACACAGTAAATACATTCATTTTTTTTTTGATCAACATAATTTAAGTGTGCCACAGAAGTTTAATTATAGTTTCAAGTGTGCTGTGAGATAAAAAAGGTTGAAAAATACTGGCCTAGAAGGTGATTCCATTTCTCCTTCGCTTGTTCAAGTCCTGCTCATCCTTTAAGGCTTTGCTCAAGTTATACCCTCCTTCCTAAAACTTCCCTGTCTCTCCAGCCAGTTAACAAGTCCTGTCATCAAGCATTTATGCTATTGGCTTTTAGAGACCCTGACATAAAAATGTACCCATGTATTGGGCGGTGCCTGTGGCTCAAAGGAGTAGGAGGTGGCAGGTTCAAACCCAGCCCTAGCCTAAAACTGAAAATTTTAAAAAAAATGTACCCATGCATTTAAGATCACAAGGGAAATCAGCCTCCAGTTGCACTAAACAGAAAGAGAGATGAAATGGTTATTTGCAGGAGTGAGTGAGATTAAGCCTTATTTTGGTTCAGAGCTCCTAAGAAAGGGCGGAGGGGAACACAGCATGATCCTGTGAACAAATCTGTCGAACATCACAGGTCCAGATTAAAATAAGCAAACTAATAGAGCATCCCAAAATGAGTTATTGGAGAAAGAAGAAAAAGAGATCGTAACCACAGCTGAGCACCCTGAGTACACGGGCCAAGGAGGGTTAAAACCAGGGGCAGGATGAGTGAATATGAAGCAGATTAAGTAAAAAGAGGGAACCAGCTTCGTGTCCTTACCTTGGCTGATCAAATCAAAACTTCCCTCCTACAAATTAAGGCAGTGGTAAGAGGAGACCATTAAGAGATATAATTAATTCTAACTTTGGCCGCCCTAAAACTCTGGAGTCCCCTGATAAATCAAATGTGCCACATTACTGAGGGTATCTCTGCCATTGAAGAATGTCAATGAGCCGCTAATTGAGGCCCAGGATCCCCTGGGCTGACAAAAGTGCACATGTGCACACATGGTCGCTGTACCCTGTCCTGGGGAGAGGGCCCACCAGCAACATTGCACAGACTGAAAACCCCAGAATCGTGACCTGAGAAACGGTGACGATTAACGGTGTCCTCGAGGAGGGCACAGAAAAGCAGGGAAAGAACCAGAATAATCGCCCACAGCTCCTGAATTCTCACTGCCCTTAGACTCGGCTGATTCACGTATTTTCGCTCACTTGGTGCTCACACAAAAACAGGGTGACAGGTACCATCATTCAGTGTTTACAGATGAGGAAACTGAGGCCTGCAGCAACCAAGTGAGGCAAAGGTGAAGCAGGGACCCAAACTCAGTGGGTCCCCACACTTTCCACCACTGCTCCCTGATAACCGCCACAAAATGAAGTTAGAAGTTCAGCGAAAATATATTCCAAAGAGCTATTTCCCTAGAGATTCAGGCAAAGCTAAAGAGAGAGAGTAACATTTTAAATGGATCTTGAATGTTGAACTAAGAAAAGTTCAGCAGGAGCATTAGAGTGGGAGGGAAGGACAGACAGAAGCTTCTGGTGAGAGGAAGGAGGGGCACCCGAGGGCCTGAGGTCCCCACGGCCATTCTCAGGGAAAAGATTCAAGGCATGAAGGTCATGGAAGTGGGCTGTCCAACAGAATGGGGAGTCTCCCAGATAATGACCAAAAATAGGGAAGACAACAGAAAGCAAAGCGGCCGAGTCGACAAAGGAGGTGTGTGTTACATTCCAACACTCGCTTACCGTGACTTAGTAGTGACTTTATGTGCAGACTGCAGCAGGCCGGCTGCAGGGGGGATCAGAGATCAGCACCCCTCCATTCATGCACGCCCTCTGCAGGGAAACATCCCGGCAACTCCCACGAAGGGGCAGAGCTTCTTCTCCACCCCCTGAATCTGGGGCAGCCTTAGGAATTGCTATGGAAAAGGATGTGGCAGAAGTGATGAACTGAGGCCTCCGTGGGCGATCTGGGCACTTGGCCACTGCTTCCTGTGACTAAGGTCAGGGTCACCTGCTGGAACAGAGTCCTGTGCCATCTGAACCCATGTGAGACCACTCTACAGCCCCGCCCAAGGAGATGGACAGAGTCGCCTGCCTGACCCCCCAGCTAACCACAGACACGTGGGCCACAGAACCTGGGGAAGACCAGCTAACCACGTGGGCCACAGAGCCTGGGGAACAGCAGTGGCAAACGGCCCATGCAGCTGATCCTCGGACTTGTGAGTAAAAACAAAGGCAGTTGCTGTGAGCCATTGAGTTTTGGGGGAGATCGTTTTGTATCCATAGCACACACCTGCAAACTCAGAGGCGCACACACCTGCCACACTCATCTCTGTTTTTATATAAGCCTCTAATGCAGTGATTTTCAACCAATCTGCTGCCACGAGAGGATCTTAGATTGCCATGAAAAATTTTAAAGACCAGGCGGTGCCTGTGGCTCAAAGAAGTAGGGCGCAGGCCCCATATACCGGAGGTGGCGGGTTCAAACCCAGCCCCTGCCAAAAACTGAAAAAAAAAATTTTTTTTAAAGACCATTAATTAAATTACTTTCAAAAGAGGTTCAAAGCATGATAAGTACGTTCTTTTTTTAACGTTTTTTTCCATCAACATAATTTAAGTGTGCCTTGGAAGTTTAACTATAGGTTCAAGTGTGCTGTGAGATTAAAAAAAGGTTGAAAAACTCAGTTCTAATGAAATGATTCTCAGACTGAGGTTTATTAGAGGAAAAGAGTTTTTAAACAAAAATATTGAGAAATATTCAATTTATAAATATATATCCTGCATTGTAATATATACATAGTGTACATTCACATACAATAGGGAGAAAATGCACAGTATGTGTTAATGTATTAAAGGATCTGAGTATCTAAAAAATTAATTTTTGTGGCTTGGTGCCTGTGGCTCAACGGGCTAAGGCGCCAGCCATGTACACCCTGAGCTGGCGGGTTCGAATCCAGCCCGGGCCCGCCAAACAACAATGACAGCTGCAACCAAAAAATGGCCGGGCGTTGTGGAGGGTGCCTGTAGTCCCAGCTAGTTGGGAGGCAGAGGCAGGAGACTCGCTTGAGCCCAGGAATTGGAGGTTGCTGTGAGCTGTGATGACAGGGTGACAGCTTGAGGCTCTGTCTCAAAAAAAAAATTAATTTTTGGATTCATCTATGACCATCTCGTTAGCCAGTGTTCCTCGAAATGTCATTTTGAGGGCAGGTGCAATGTTTGTTTCTTACTGTTCATGACGTGGACAAACCTCAGGAGCCACCAGGGGGCCAGAGAGATGGTGACAGGACGGGGAATCCCTTTTATTCCATTTCATCTCTTTTATCTATTACATTGCTATTAAAGCTGTGATTTTTTTTAAAAAGAAAGTCTACAGCTGAGTGTTGTTTGAGAGGTGGATTATGTCATTGCCATCTCTAATTTTACACTGAGACAAGGCAAGAGAGAGAACTAACAGGACTCTTCACAATTTATAGTGGTTTTCAGACAAGTGTCTGGCCAAGTCATCGGGCCCAAATCCTTTTCCCGTCCTTCTGTGTGACGTGCAAATAGTTCTAGGGGTTTCTTGGTGGAAGAACTATGCCGATTCTTAATTATGTCAGGTGATATCCCCAACATGGCATAATGCACACGCATCTTTTCAGGAAAATTAAATAACTTCGATGATTCTGAATTCTGCTCCTACGGACACAGCGGGGAAGGACTAATGACCCAAGGCAGGAATAAAGAATCCCCAGATCCAAAATAACCTTGCCAAGCAAGCAAAATGTTCTGGCTTTGACTGATGCAATTCCTGATGTGGGGGGGAGCGAACACAGGTGTGTGGTGCGTGTGTTTGCATTTAGAAGGCCACCTGTCAGCGCTGTGAGCCAAACTACAGAGAAAAAAACAACACATGTTTGTGGAGATTGGAGGCCCAATAGGACAAGAGCAGTTGAATGCCAAGCACAAGAAGGGCCCAGGGAAAGGGGCTTCTTTGAGAACACTCTTAGTTTGACACGGAAAAAGAACCTAACTGTTATGATAACAGATGACCTTTGGGGCTCAGGGCCTTCATCTGTTCATTTATTCTTCACAGGGTCGTTCCCTTGTTCATTTATTTGTGTTCGCTCACCCATTTTCCCCTGAGCAGCTCCTCTGCACCCTGCTCACTGGCGATCAGGACACGAATATGACAGGGTTCCCGTCCTCAGTGGACTCACAGTGCTGGAGATGGGGGGTGACAGTGACCACGCTGGTGAGCGAGTCAGCGCAACAGACCTTGTTATGTGTCTCCGCGATTGCTCCATATACCGAGCCATCGCTGTTATTAACCTGGTTAAACTCAAAACTTGCCGAATTTGGCTTCTCTGTTGCCATTATAAAGCTGAGAAGATTAAAGCCTGAATGGGGAAAAGGACTCACTCAAGGTCATGAAGCCAGGATTTGAACTCAGATCTCTTTCACAACTCCTCATTACCTCGGTCTCCACACCAGCTGTGTCTTAGGTGCTATCCCACGTGTGAAGATTACAAATCTGCCTGGGTTATCAGCCATGGAATTGGAGGCTCACATGGACACATTAAGAGAAAATGACAACCTGTTACTATCATTGAAAAGACAGGACAGCGGTACCCCAGAGGGGTTTGGGGGTAAGGAAGACTTTTCTAGAGGGACAATGTGACCACCTAGAATAGCTGACAGCTCTCCAGTCCATGACAACTGTTTGCCGGACCTTTACTCCTGACAGCAACGTATGGGAATGTTCTCATGTGATCTAATTCACATCCTCTGTCAAGGGTTTTGCATAAATGTCTCTAATGCTCCCAGTGAAGTTACAAGGTGGGTATAACTTTCTCTTTACAGACAACAACCCAGGGGATCAGATATGCAAAAACTGCTCAGTGTCCCCCAGGAAGTGGCCAGGTGATAGCTATGCCCACATGTGACCCTGAAGATCAAGCCCTGTTTTTCTGTGGCAGAGGTGGGGGCAGTGGGACAGTATGTGCTGATGGATGATTTCCCCAAGCACGGGCTGAGGCTCTTCCTCTGGCTGACACAGACGTGGACCTAAGGGAGAAGAATCTAGGTGGAACCTCCACGCAAAGGCCCCTGGGCAGTTTCACTTGGGAGAAAATTCTGCAAGTCCCCCAACTTCCTGGAAGCTGCTTCCCAGGAGCTCATTGGGTTATCTCTGGTTTATGTGGCTTTCTGAATAAAGGGCAGGTGGTGAAGGAGCGAACAGCAGGATCGTGGTAGGGATTTGCAGAGCAGAGAGGCACCCAAGGGAATGTGCCCGCACTGGAGAGGCAGGTGTGCAAGGAGAAGCCTGGAGACAGGAGAATCCCAGAGCAGGAGGGACGTGGGGATCTCCATACCCCCCGGTGGGAGGCCCGGGCAAGTGGGGTCACCCTTGCAATACACACGCTATCATCTCCTCCAGTCCATTTCAACAGTCCCTCTTGGCAGATAAGAATACGAGATGCAGGAACAAGGAAACATCAAAATTCCAGAGGTAGAAGGAAAAGGCGCTCAGATTCCAACTGCAGCCACCGTCTCTCCAGGACAGCCCGAGCTGCTTACTTCTGCCTCTCCCAGGCTTTCAGAAACGTTGAAAATAACTCCTGCTGTCATCACCCAGGTGCTTCTAGGACTCGGAGGGGACAACGGGAGCTGCTGCCTGCTTTTCAGACAGCTTAGGCATTTTCTGAGCAAAACTTTCAGCACATGAAGTTCACAACTATTTTGGAATCAGAAAAACAGGATTCTTTTAAAAGAAACGAACGGTGATTTTCATGAATTCCTTCTGCGGGACAGAGTCCTGCATACTTCTTATATGACCCTAGGGCAGCCGGGTCATGTCTGGTGCCCACGGACCAGCCCTCAGGAAGCTGATGGAGGTGATGGGGAAGATGTCCTGTTAACGGTGACATGAAAGAGTCTGAGAGCACCGAGGCCGGGGTGATCTGCTGATGCCACTCACAGCAGAAGTCCAGAAAGTCTCCCTGAGAACACGAAGTGTGCAGCGAAGTTGGGATTTGGGGAAGGGCTGCCTGGAGAGTGAGAAGAGGAAGGAGGCATTCGGTGGGGCCGGGTGAGAAGGAGCCAGGTTAGATACACAGGATCGGGGGGACTTTCTGGCAACCTGCCATGCATTTCGAGCTAGGGAGCATGGATTTTTTTTCCCCTCGGTGCTACTAAGCATGGAGATGGCATGGCCAGAATGGCTAATAAATTCACAAAAACAAGGCAGCAAATGGAGTGTGTTTCCTCATATATCTCAACCTGTTAGGGACAAGTGAGGCAATTCAGGCACAAATTGAATTTCAGGGAACGGTGTCATGGGGGCTGGGCCGAATGGAAACACAAAAAGCCAGCCAGTGTCTTAGTGACAAGGGACCTTGATGAGCTACAGATGCCTTGGGGAGAAAAACTGCTTTTTCTCTGAATAGCACCACCCTGAGGAGGCTCTTGAAAAGGGATCTAGATTTGATTATGCTTTGTCATTAAAAGTAACACTGACGGCAGTTCAGAAGCACAATTTAGGTGGAGGAGGGTGGTTTTAAGATATCTGCAGAGTGGGTTAGAGAAAATGGACACAGAACAGAAAGAAGAAAGAAGGGGCGGGGGGTGGGGGATGAGAATGGACCAGAAAGACTCCAGCTTGGAGAATACAGGCTCTCAAGTTGGGAAGGGACGGAAAAAGCTCCCCTCCCAGCTGCCCACTCCACGTCCGAATGTCCTGGAGGGGCTGGCTGTCCCACCCTTGACAGCTCGATGGTGAGGACGGTCACACCCACTTTGTGCAGGAACTGGCTTTGTTCCAACACCGGTCTCGGTTCCAGGCTTTGGCTACCCAGAGCAGCGTACATCCTCTTCCATTCCACGTCCTTGGAGTCCCATCTCACCTTCGTGGGTGGACGGTTTCTCCAGGACAGACATTTCTCGGTCCTTTGCCTACTTGTCCAGGCATAAGGGTTTCAAAGGCCCTTACTTATCTTAAACACGCAGGCCTTTCTTTTCGTCTCTCAGAGTGTGGGGTCCAGAACTGGTAACAGTGCCCCAGGTAGAATCATTTTAGCCTCACAATAGCTCTATTAGAGGCAGTGCTGGGATTCTAGAGGGCCTGCATGACGCCAAAGCCCAGTCTCTTCCCAGGCATTGCTGAGCTGAATGAGATCAACACTGGCTAAACACCCCTTCACATAGAGCATGGTGAAGCCATATGTACCCCCTGCTCAAGAACCTTCGCTGGCTCCCGAGTGCTGCCTGCATATGTGTAGAGGTTGCCTTCTGAGTGCCAGCTGGAGGTCTTACATGAGCGTTCTGGGCCTGGCAGTGAGTTGAGGTAGAAGTACAGAGCTGAGGGTTTTCCATCCTGTCTCAGATTCCCAGGAGTCCCACCAGCCTGT
The DNA here is from genome assembly GCA_963573935.1 of Arctocebus calabarensis. NCBI lineage: Eukaryota > Metazoa > Chordata > Mammalia > Primates > Lorisidae > Arctocebus > Arctocebus calabarensis. The sequence goes on from CAUYON010031047.1 coordinate 46,145, forward strand.
GGGGTCCAGACGCATTGACCTCTCTGCCTTTAGTACAACTGCCCTCCTGTGTCCACTGCTGGCCCACTGCGCGTGGCCTTTTCCATAATGCTTTTTCCAATGGCTGAACTTACACATCCCACATGCCCTGGGCCAGCCCTTCTAGTGTACCCTTGAAACTTCTCAACCACTTTCAAATGACATGGGAAGCTCTTTTCTTAGAAAAAGACACTGACCTCTACTTGACCAGGTATATTAAAGGCTTGGCTTGGAGAACTTTGCAATGGAACACGTGTGATTTTGTCTCCCTTGGATGGAGAGATTTGTATAATTTAACTGACTCCCGCTCACAGGAACAATGCTTCATCCAGACCGGCACCCCTTTATCTGGACCAGCACCCATTCATCCGGACCTGTACGCCTTCATCCAGACTGGGACCCCTTCATCCAGACCGCACCCCTTCATCCAGACCGGCACCTCTTTATCCGGACCAGGACCCCTTCATCCAGATCGGCACCCCTTCATCCAGATCGACACCCCTTCATCCAGACCGGCACCCCTTCATCCAGACTGGCACCTCTTTATCCAGACTGGCACCCCTTCATCTGGACCGGCACCCATTTATCCGGATCAGTACCCCTTTATCTAGACCGGCACCCCTTTATCCAGACCGGCACCCCTTCATCCAGACAGCACCCCTTCATCCTGACCAGCACCCCTTCATCCAGACAGCACCCTTTCATCCTGACCGGCACCCCTTCCTCAGCCCTCCCGTTTATGCCTCATGCTCCTGCCCTCTGTCCACCGTAGGGTCCTCAGCATGCAGTCCCCCGGCAGCGCCATAGGCGTCATGACACTCGTCCAGGAGAGGGGTTGGCTTCTGTAGGTTGCAGACACATTCTCAGGGTGACCCAGGTCACAGAAACCCAGCAGTGGAGAGGAGGCGTACTTACACTTACAGGTTGACTTTTTGGCACATCATAAACACCTTCCTTCTTTTGGCTGGTGGGAACCTATGGAAAAATCAAATTCAACACAGTCAAAACGCTCCACTTTCAAAGAACAAAGCAACCAGACTCGCACCAAGCTTGCTTGGTGCATGTGAGGACTGACCCTGAGACCAGTCCCGGGGACTCACTCTAACTGGGGAAGCAGACAGCCAGGCTCCTTCCCTCGGACAACTGGATGAGCACAGGGAGAACGTCTCACTCAACAAACGTTTACGGGGGCTCTTTGCCACCAGGCTCCTCACAGAATCACAGAACACAAAGCTGCGAAGACTTCAGAGATTGTGTGCGGAATAAAATAATCCTCGTTTCACAATAATGAATAAAAGGCAATAATAATAAATGGCAAAAATGAGGCCCAGGGAGTGCTGTGCTTGGCCCCAAGTGATTAAACACAGTTTGTATTTGAGCATAGCTGCTCGATGCCAAGTCTGAGATTCAGGATATTTTAAAATGTAGCCAATATCAAGATCTTAGAACAAAGCACAGCTTCTACTGGGATTGTATATAAACCATTTGGTAACTACCAAAGGTTTTCATTCCAGGAAAAAGCCCGCAGTGGAATAGAAAGCACAGGGCAAGGATTCAGAAAATCCGACCACTTTTAACGTTTCTTTGAATCTTCCTCACGTCCCTTACTCATCAGTCTGGTCTCCCTGGGTCATGTGCTGTGACCAGTGAGCCAGTGAGGTCACTCAGCTCCTGTAAGCATCACTGGTATCAGCTCTGCCTCTAACTTAGGTTATAGTGAGAATCAAAAGAAAAAATGGGTATTAGATAAACAAAAACTATTAGGTACCATGGTACCGTAAAGTGCTCTGATAATAATTTTGCAGTCCCTGATACATTATATAAATATGTATATGTGAACATAGTTTACGATATTAACAATAGATACATTGAAGACTTTTCTAATGAGTCCGTCAAAGGCTTTGTGCTGAGAAGTTGTAGAGGGGAAACACTCATTTGCTGTTCCTTCCCTAGTAACTGTCACAGCTCAGCTTGCACCACCACTGCAGGACCAGCCAGCGGTGGCCTTCTAATGGGCTGACAACATGCCTTTCTTTCCATTAGACTGGAAGCTCTCCAAGGGCAGGCAATGAACCTGACACCCTGTGGGTGCTCGGTTAAGGACCTGACACCTGTGGGTGCTCAGTTAATGTCTGCTAGAGTGTGCCATGGAGGAGAGCTGGGAGGAATAAAGAAAAATGAAAAGCACGAAGGCATGGGGCTGCTCACTATACCCTTCCTCTATGAAGAGCAAGAATCTGAGCTTATCGTTTGGGATTTTTATTCCCATTTAACTTGCAATCTCTGTAATAATGAAGGATTAGTAATTAATAATTAACAATAAAACTAAGAAGTTGTACCTAGCTCTCCACTTTAAATAGTAGGCAGTGAGGCTCAGAGATGTCAGAAACTTTGCCCAGAGTGTGGTAGGTGGCCAAGTTCAAGCCCGGCTCTTTCTGGCTACCAAATAAGACATTAATCATGAACAGCATGAGCTAACCTGGACCGGGTACCTGTTCTAAAGGTGTTTATTTCACGTTCATTCTCATGCAATCCCCAGAACAGGCCCAACAGGTAAGGGCTACAATCATCTCCATGTCAGAGACATGGAAAACGAAGCTTGGAGAAAGTTCTGGAGTGAGTGGGAAAGCCACAGATTTGAGTCCCAGACAGTTGGCCACAGCAGTGCTCTCCGGACATGATACAGAGAGCTGTTCTAGGTGTGGCTTTTTTTTTTTTTACATCACATCCTATATTGACAGAAGCTCATGCACATTCTTGCAGAAAACAGGACCAAGAGCTGCTCTGGCCAGCCTCAGTGTCAAGTAGCCTGATAACCACAGCTCTGTCTAGAACCGTGTCTTCCTTCGGCCGCGCCCCTTTAACACAGCTCCTCATGTTGAGGTGACCCCAACCCATAAAATTATTTTCGTTGCTACTTCATAACTGTAATTTGGCTACTGTTATGAATCGTAATGTAAACATCTGATATGCAGGATGTCTTTTCATCGGTCGTGACCCACTGGTTGAGAGCTGCTGGTCTAAAGGGAATCATCTAAGAATGCCGACCAAGTCCTGTGTAATGGGGACCGATCCATGACCAGCCCTCACTTTTGTTTTTACGCATTCACCAGAATGAAGAGCCTTCTGTTCCCCATGATTCACTGCTCACTACGGGCACTTAGCACAGTTGAACCACAGCTGCCTCTCAATTACTCCTGTGTGTGCAGGAGGAGTGGTGGCATGCATAAACCCAAACTGTGCATAATTGAAAATGCTTTTCTACTGGGCTCTCCCATGGGTGAGATATCAATCTGTCTGTTTGTCCTTTAAGATTTATCCCAGCTGGGATATCTTCTGGTAAGCCTTGCCTGACTCTCTAGGTCTGTTTTGGAATCTTCCTCTGGACCTTTGCCACCTCTGGTACACCCTTTCATCAAAAAATATCAGTTCCCCCAAGTCCCTGTTAAGTCTCATGCACTGTGCTTTCCCCAGGACGATGATGGTGAACCAGCTGGATGCTGCCTCTGATTTCACAGAGATCTTTGCCATTTGGGGAGAGATGGGATAGTCATCAAGCTTCTTAAGCAGAGTTGAAACGTGCTTTGTCTTCCTGTGGGAGTGATCGCACCCCATTTTTAATTGCTTGTGGGTCTGTAGCCCCACAGCTCTGTAAGTCCGCTGAGGACAGGGCAGGTATTGCATTATCAAATACTGGGGAAACAAAATAAAGTCTAGCCATCAAACATTCACCGCATGAACGCTAAGGTCTGTGGTCCTGAGTCTCATCTCTGCCTAGCTGGTTCATTCCATCCCAACAGAACATTTCCAGGATACAATGTTGTAAAGAGATGAACATTTTCGACTATAAGGAACCAGTCTTCTCGTTCCTAATCCCAGTTCTGCGCAGACTGTGACCGAAAGAAGCCATTGTAAGCTCTGAACCTCGGTTTCCTCAATGGGTGTCTTCAGCATCTCAGGGGGGTGTCTACAAAGTCCCAAGGGTGGGGACTGTGCCATGGTTATTATTATGCCCCCACGTGCAGGGCACATGCGAGGTGCTCTATAAGTAAGTTCGTTTTGAATCGACAAGCTAAGAGACGTTAAATTACTCTAAAAGCTATACATTAGATACTGTACATACAGAAGACACTGGTACTTCAGCGACATTCTAATTAGCGTGGAGAGGCAGTGCAAGGGTGTGTTGGTGACAGAGTTCTAGTGACTTTTCTTCTTAAACTAATGATACTTGACACAGGGCGAGTGATGAACAATGAGTTTAGGATGAATGAAGTCGGAAAATGCCCACTTAGAAGGCTGAAATCTTGCTTATGGAAGGAGCTTGTTAAGGTATGAAGAACACAAGGTTTCGAACCAGAGGTTCTGACCTCTGACTCAGCACTTCAATGAGGGGACTTGATTTTCCTGTGTTTAAGATAATAACCATTGCAACTGTCCTTCTGCGCTTACTGAGTTACTGGAAGGGTCAACATTAAGTGATGTACAAAAACATCACTGTGTACCTTGAGGCTCCGTGTATTTTAAAAAGACAGCTGGTAACTTTTTCTGAGGCATGCAAAGTGAAAGATAATTATTGTTATTCAGGCTATTGGGAAAGTGAAACTACTGATCCTTGGAAAGAGGTTACATCTACTCAAGAGGCTCTGCCTCCCTGATGGTGGAGTTATAAATAGGAAAGTGAAGTAAGCTTATAGATTTCTTAGGCTATCGAAAAAGATTGGGCAGACAAGTTACGTTCTGCTTCTGTTAAAGCATCTTAAGACATCTTAAAGGGAACCTGACGTTGACAACTGGAGGAAGGGGCGGAAACCCGCTTTTACCTAGAGCCTACAGTGGACACTCCTCAGAGCAGAGAATATATCACCCCCATTTTATCGCCCAGGAAATCGAGATATAAAAATCATGTAGCTCACCAGTTCTATTTGCCTCATCCCAGAAAACAATGCAGCAAATAAAAGCTGCCACCTCCCCGGGCCAAGCTGAAGAATGAGGAACATGGGAAACCACTCAGGAGAAAGAACCAGGGAAAACATGTAGGCCCTTAGAAAAAAAGAAAAGAATGCGGCTCCTAATAGCAGCTCCTTAAAAGCCCAGCCTTATCTTCAGGCCCAAGAGCTTATCTCTTATTAAGTAAATTGAGCCCCAGCAGACTGGCAATGCCGGAGAAGAAAATGACCAGAGGCCTTTCCAATAGAAGCTGATAAAATATTCATTCCCTTAAACTGTAGCTTCCTGTTAATGATGGACAGATGGGAAGATCCTGAGGTCAGAGCTGTTAAAACAAGTGTGATTTTTTTTTTTAGATAGTGACTTGAAATGAGCAGAGAATCTAATTGTGAAACTCAGAATCAGGGAACTCTGAGCAGAGAGGAGCCCAAGGATGGATTGACTGATTTACAGAGGTCAAAGGGAAATGGAGGTTCTAGGTCTCACCAGCTCTGTAACCCTGGACAAGATGACCACATCCGCCCACCCAGCCTCACCCTCCTTATCTGTAAGGTGGGAATAAGGCTCCAAACCGTAGGGCAGCCACCTTGAGAGAAACTAAGAGACTGCATGTGAACGCCCTTCATAGGCCGGCCTACAGACAGCACGTACACACGTGTGCAGGTGCGTTCATACACACACATCCATGCACATACACCCATATACGTGCAAACATACATCCACATGCACTCACATACACCCACCCATATACGTGCATATATACATACACACGCACCCAAAGCGCGCACACATACATGCATCCATACATGTGCATATATACATACACACACCCATACAAGTGTACACATGCATACACGCACCCATACAAGTGCACACACATACACCCACCCATACATGTGCATATATACACACATGCACCCAGATAAGTGCACACACACATGCACCCATACACGTGCACACATACATGCATGCACCCATGCAAGTGCACACCCATACACTCACATGCACCCATACAAGTGCACACACACACGCACACACTATACATGTGCATACATACGTATGTGTGCACCCATGCAAGTGAACACATGTGCACACACAATCATCCATGTGCATATATACAAGTGCACACATGAGCACCCATACACGTGCATATATGCATACACACGCACCCATACACGTGCAAACATACACACGCACCCATACAAGTGTACACACATACACACACCCATACATGTGCAAACACATAAATGCACACATACACATGCACACACATACATGCATGCGCACCAATATATGCAAACACACACACAATGCACAGGCACCCATACATGTACACACATAAATATCCACACGTACCCATATATGCATACAAACACACATGCACACACACATGCAAGTGCGCCCATATGTGCACAAACACCCACACCCATATGTTCACACGCAGGCATGCGCTTCCATACACATGGACACACACAAACATGCACAGGCACCCATGTGGACACACACAGGCATGTGCTGCCCACATGCACACACATACATGCATGGATACCCA
>CAUYON010031048.1:0-35450 GCA_963573935.1 Arctocebus calabarensis
GTATGGGATCATATCATTTGTAAAGACTGAGAGTTTGATCTTCCCTGACCCCATTTGGATACCGTTGATTGCCTTTTCTTGCCTGATTGTGATAGCTAAGACTTCCATTACTATGTTGAATAGCAGTGGAGACAGTGGGCAACCTTGTCTCGTTTCTGATCTGAGTGGAAATGTTTTCAATTGTATACCACTCAATATGATATTGGCTGTGGGTTTGCTGTAGATGGCCTCTTAATTCTTAACAGTATCTTTGCATTATGCAAAACTTTCCTCCTCCTGGACTCCCCCTTCCCTTCTCTCTCTTTCCTTTTCCCTCCTTCTTTCTGGACTATAGTTGGAGTTTTTTAAATGAAATTTTTGTTGTGCTTTCAGAATGAAATCCTTACCCAGTTTTGGCACTTTCTCAAAAGACTTGGAAACATATACTTTTCAATTAAAACTTATTTTTGAAAGGCAATCTTTTTTTTTTGCACATAACTCCAGTGGACTCAGAGGTACAGAGGATTTTATATTGGAGACTTTATAAGAATTTATGTGCCATTTTGGCCTTTAGATAAGTATTCAGCTTCAAGATAGCATTTTCGCCATGACTCCAAATCACAGGAAAAATGATAGAAAGAGTGCTGCATTCATAAGATGTCAGCTGCAGTCATTATGCAGTCAGAAGAACAGAATAGAAAGAAATCATCCTAAAGAGAAGTCACATTTTAAATTGAGTATTTTTGTCAAAAAGCTGTACTTAGATTCCATATGCTATTTATTAACACTGAAGATTAAAGCATCTTCCATATGAAGCTCAAAATTAGTTCTCAACCTGCCTCAATGGATAATCCTTCCTATAGAGAAAAGAGGTCAGTGGCAAACGTGATGGTTTAGTTGAAGGCCTTGCCCAGCTTTACCCTCAAAGATCAGATTCCCAGTGAACCTGCCTGACCACAATGTCTTACTTCTGGGGAAATGAAGAAATTCACAGGCATCACTAGGCTAGGGAAAGTAGGCGGAAAGGATGACTGTTAGTCATGCTTAGAGCATGTCCCTGAAATGATGGTTAGATTTGGAAACACTTGAGAAAATGAGAGTCCACAAAGGCAGAATTAGGAATTATTTATAGATTTGATGACAGACTGTCTCACTGCCTTAGACAGAACATATGGCGCAGTGGTGAATAGTTAAAATTCATACACTGAATACATAAGCTCTAACCAATAAGGTAGAGAGGAATAAAACATGGCACCATGTGAAAAACATCCAAGTGCAGTTTGCCTTTTTGTGGGAAAGATTTGGCAGATTCATCATCTTCCTCATCTCACAGAGAACGCTAAAGGAAGGGATTAAACATTGACACTGATACATTCGTCCTCCTGGGAAATTTCAAATTCCTCCATCCCTCAGTCTCACTGAATGCTGACTAGCAACTAGGCCAAGCACAGCCTGTTTTCTGTGGCAGCAAGAAAAATCTTATCCACTTGGTAAAAAAGAAAAAAAACTGTGGAGGGCTGGGAGTGGGAAGAGGACTTGGATCAAACAAAGAGAAAGAGGAAGATGCGAACTTAACAAAGAAAAAGATAAAACCAGACAGAGAATATTATTCATGAGAATTCGAGCTGATAATTCTAAAGAAGTTCAGACCCCGGGAGGACTCTGTGTCTCAGGGTCCCAGATGTAGAAGGGGATGGAGCAGAAGGAGAAGGCCGCAGTTTTGGTGTGCTTCAGTCAGAGTCTCCGCAGAAATACGAGGCAGTTTAGAAAGGGAAGGGAAGAGGACTAAGGAAGAGATTTTTTCCACAAATGCAGAAGGAATCAAGGGATAAACAAAGAAAGAGGAGCAGCAGGGCCTAGCAACGGTGGAAAATCCTTTACTTTCCCTAAGCCTGGTGCTTTGTCTGAGCTTCTCCAGAAACACAGGCTGAGACAAGGATTCCAGGGCAAGTAGTTTTGACAGTAGGGAAGAGGGGTAGTGACATAGAGAAGAGGGAAGGAACAGATACCAATAAATTGTATCAAGCTGGTTACCACTGTAGGCAACTGGAACTTACTATCTCAGGCAAACTCTGGGGGCCCACTATGGAGGGGAAAGCATGGGTCATGGGGCTATGCACACTAGGCCAGTGGGTCCCCTGTGGCTGTGCAGAGATCAGAGCCTGAGCAGGGTGAGGAGGGTATTCTAATAGCAGAAGGAGCCAGACTGGGGCTTTAGAACACAAATAGAGTGAAAAGGACATCCCTGAGAGAGTCTGACCTGGGCAAAAGAGAAACAGAGAATAGAGTAGCCTGGAATGAGAAGTGAAGCCCAAGCAGAGAGAGTAGGGTGCCCTGTGGGTGAGAGGGGAGGAAGAATATGGGAGATAGATTCTATACTGCTGGATTGATCAGATAAATAACTAACTATAAAGCTATAAAGGCCAGGTTTCTTACTGTTAGAAGGACAAATGAAAGACAGAAAGAAATCTAGAGTGAATCACCATGTAATGTTGTGTTGGAATTAATGGGACATGTGTGAATTTATGGATTTATAGACAAAGAGATATTTCAATGTGTATATGTATGCATGCATATTATGTGTGTGTATATGTGTGTACTTACATCTCTATATTTACACACATATCTATCTGGATAGATGCAGATCGCCAGTTCTGTCCAATGTTGGAAATCCCAGTAGCATTGAGCATAAGTAGTGCCTACATCTGGACTTCTAAAACCACCTTCCACTCAGAAGAAACCAGGGTTCCTTAGAAAGCAGGTGATTTCAGCACTGGGATAGGGGAAGCTCAACTGAGGCTGGATTATCTCATTCAGCCAGAAAGCAAGGAAGTGCTGAAAGAATGATGGGGACATGGCAAAAGGACACAAGACCCAGTTTGAATGGGCTCCCTCTGGCCAAAGTTAGGTCAATTTCAGTATCAAACAGAATAATAATAGTAACAAATTTTTATCCCTTGAATAAAATAAGACACCATGAAGTCATACGGATATAAATGAACAAATCAATACGTGGACATTTTGATGAGGAACAGAAGATTTACAGTTTCCAAGTACTTTCCCACAAAATATTTATTAACTGGAATGAGGAAAAGAAGCTTGACAGACACCACTGCAGTTGAGTGATTAAAATGAACATTATCCATAATGTAACAGAGCCAAATTGTGAGTGCCTAATAGGATTACAATTCAAAGAGCACATTATCACTTCTGTGTTTTTTCTGTCCAAGATGAAGAACTGAATTTTAATCACAAAGAAATATCACACTGACCTCAACAAAGGATATTCTACAAAATAACTGTTTGTAATCTTCAAAAGTGTCAGATCCATGATGTCCAGAATGAGGAACAGAGATGTGGCACTTAAATGCAAAAGAAGACCCTGGACAGACTCCTGGGCTACAAACTCCATTATGGACACCACTGACAAGTCCCGAATGCAGGCTGAGGATTGGGTGTTAGCGATGTGTCAATGTTGATATCCTGATATTGATTGCCACCTTATAGATACAAAGGACGATGTCCTTGTCTGTAGGAAGTACATACTATTCAGAAGTGACAGGACATTAGGTCAGAAACTTACTCAGGAAAAGAATGGTCCTTCCACTGTGCTTCTTACCTATTATATAATTTGTGGTTATTTCAAAATTTAAAAAGAAAATGAAAAAAAGCAACTGTTCCAAGAAATGTGACTACCTTCAAGAACAAGGTCAAACTGGAAGTTTTAGCTAAGAGAATCAGTTCCCCACCCCTCAAAAAAGCACAGCAAGGTATTTTCAATTGCTGAATATCAAATGTTCATTCGCTAGCTTGTTACTACTGCTAAAATATATTTGACAAGAGGCTCCTCTTAAAACCAGGTTTTATTTCATGGAAATTTTGTTCTTTAACAATTCACTCTGACATGTACAGTGCTGAGAAGGACAGTGCTTCAAGGCCCAGCATGGACAACAGGGCCAGGCGAGCCATCATGAAGGCTGTCCTCCCCACCCACAATTGTCCACACAGAAAGCTGTAAGCAACCCAGGAAACACCTCTGCAAAGCCAGTCAGCTTGGCCAAGTCAGCTGAAAACAGAGAACTCTATACTTGATTCAAATTACAAGTTCAGTACTATACTGTACACGTCAGCATTACACATGCTTAAAATAATATAAGTATGCATAATGGCACATAGGGTCTCACTTGTGAAGTAAACCATAAGCAGGCAAATACAAACTTTAAAACTACTGAATAACCCCATTTTACCTAGAGTTTAAAAGGTCTCCATACACCCCCTGACTGCTTAGAAACCTCAGGAATACAGATAAGAAGGGGGGCAAAATATTCCAGCCAAGGATAATCATATTAAGTGTATTTAAGAACTTTCTTGGACAAATTATATTCTGAAGAGGGCTATTTTGAAGGGCTAGAGCCAGTTTCCAGGCTGGATGGTTTCTAAGAGAGGGAATTGTGCCCTGACATGTGTGTGTTTCTGCCCAGATCCTGCAGGTCAAAACTCAAGTAGAGCCCACTGTGATGCCCAGGGGGACTTCAGCCTCTCAGGGCAAGAGCACAAGGTTGTCCCTGGCCAAAGGGAATCCCTTAACCCTTGGAATTCCACCCAGGTATGGGTGATGAGGCTGGTGCTCCAGGTTGATGAGGACCACGTTGGCCTGAAAGCCCAGAGGCAACACGGCTACCTTTTGGCAGCAGCCTATAGCACCTGCCGCTTTGGGGTTAAAAGGATCATTTGTCATGCCGCAGGAGAATGTTGGCCAATTAAAGATCATTTTGTTTGCAATTTTAATATGATCTACATAAATAGGTAAACTTGTAAGTAATAGTGCCATAAAAACATAAGGAATGGTAGAAAACAGGATAATAAAATGAAGTTGCTTTTGGTTCCAGGCAATGTTTCCTACCACTAATGTCAACAAAGTAAACCATTTTAATGGAATTTGGGGAAATAATACATCTTTCAGGAGTAAAAATATTCTTGCAAGGAGAATATAGGAAAATGCACCCATTATCAATTTTATATATGTGTGTGTATATATATATATTTTTTTATATATGTATACATATATATAAACACACACATACAAACACGGAGAAAGAGAGAGAAACAGAGGGAAAATATACACACAGCTCCCTGTTCAGGGTGGCTGTCAGGCTGTCAAGTAGTCATGTTGTAGTATGTTTATAAGGAAAATTGCGGGCAAGAGAAAGCATCTAAGATGTGGAGACAGAGTCTCCATCCCAGTGAGGTCTATTTGTTGATCACACATGAGCTGGGCTGTCTGTATGGCTGGTTGCATGAGGTGTTTGTTTTAAAAGAATTCAGTGGAACCACAGCAGTCTGCTAAAGTCTCTATTGACTGATACAGTCACTGATCCAGAATGAACAAAACACCATCAGGAGATGTATATGGTCAAATCAAGTCAGACTCTCCATGGTCCACGAAATGAGGGAATCAGGCACTTCAGGTTGGGGAAAACTGGCCAACGTAGTTCATGCCTGGGTGCCAGAGAGTTCCAGATTATGGAGTCACATCTGTAACAAAAATGTAGCATAAGTTCTTCAAAAGCTCTCAATTTCTTTCAACAAGCTTAGCCCTTTCAATAAAGTTAGCCCACCCCTTTGCCTCTCCTGCACGTAGCCACATACGCATGCATGCGTACGCACACCGCCCAAACTCGCCGTTATGTTTCCAGACCCACTCCCGTTTCCACATTTTCTGGGCAGTATGACACAGCCCAATCTCAACTCCTACAGCAGACATTACGTGAATGCCTCACTCTGAAACTGCCTGCCTCTGATCCCAGCTGCGGCCAGAAGTTGCGTGAGTGCTGGCTGACCTGGCACAATAGTCCGTCGTGTATCACTGCTTTTCTACCTCCTGGCTTTCTCTGAGGACTGAGAGCAGCCTCTTCCCAAGCACAGGGCACAGGCCAGGGATGAAGGGGAGTTAATGCTCTCTGCAGGCAGCCCCAGATAATGCTTGCCTATGCTTGCCATCCTTGGGGAGAACAATTCTGCAGGCGCACTCACTTCACAGAAGTCCCATGAGGTCAGGCTGCTCTGGCCTGTAGCTGAGGGTTTGGTCGCGTGCCCTCCATTTGCTCTGCCTCCTCCTTGCCTGTCTCACTCTCCCTGCTCCCTCACCCTTTCCACTTGCACCCAAGTCCTTATCTCAGGTTCTACTTGTAACAATTCCAAGTAAGACAGAGCTCATTATCATGAGCACAGAGAATGAGAGAAAATGTATTTTTTAAATAGCAAAGCCACAAAATACAAGTTATTTGCTAGTGTCAGAGCTGGGGAAACCGAGAGGGTCACTGAACACTCTGGGCATCAGTTTTCTGCCATTGAAAAAATGAGGAGGTGAACTAAAGGAGACTTTTTAATCCCTTCCCAAGCTATAATCCCCATGACAACACAAACAGCGTGTGACCCTTGACCATTGAGGAGTAGCAAAAATGCTGTGGCTTTGCTGGTCACATCATTCCAACCTCAGAGGCACAAGATGTGCACATTTTTCACCACGGGTGCTTCAAACTTTCTGAGCTCTCCTCAAACTCAACTTTCAGTTCTAACACCCAACAGAAAAGGTCAAAGTCTCACCTGAGACTAATGAAGCCATCCAAGTTCCCTCAATTTGCACTCTCTACATCATAATACATAAATATAATCATCAATTTCTCCTTCTTCCCCCTGGTAGCACCAGCCCAGATCTTTCTCCCTAATCTGGGTTCAGAATTTCCCATGCAAATCCACAGTACCTGACTCGGTAACTTGCACTTAACTGATATTCAGTAAATAGTCATCAAAAGACTTACTGAAATTTTCAACAATCATCCCAGTTAGAATCATCCCAGTTTTTGAAATAAATCAACTGGAAAATTGCTTTGATGCCATTGTGATTTATGAATTTTTTGTTTATTTTCAATAGTGGTTTACAAACATTGCTTAATTATTTTCAATATATTTCAGAAAGCTTAAATCCAGTTAAAGTGAAAATCTAGATTTTCACAGAAAGTACTAAAATTAGTCCTGAAAACAAAAAATTAAAATCCCAGCCTTAACCAAAAGAACACTCTTCCGTACCCAAACCTCTGAATGGACCTGTACCTGTGAGTATGGGTTTTTTAGCTGTGCTCACCGCTGCCATGAACATGTATTCACTGTTAGGGTCATGCACGCTGGATTGATACTTCTGAAAGAGAAAACCAGAAACGTGGGTTGTCATCTGTTCTTCCCCATCTCCAAATTTGCTTTTTGACAGTTTTATAGTCTTCATTGAAGTGAAATGTGACAAAAGTACATAAATGTGACTTAGACTTTAGGATAAGTAGGAGAAAAATTTAAAAAGGGCTTCACATAAAAAGAGCTTTCTACTGAACTTCCTTCCTCATTTTGCTTTTATTTTCTTCCCCAATAGACTTAGATGTGGGCCCAATATCATCCTCTTCCCTCTTTATCTCTTTTCACATTCCAGTCTGGCACAGATATGCTCTCGTCTGGCCAATGACCATGCCGTATGGATGGACTTAAGTACTAGCATGCTTGTGTAATATGTAGACTGATACAAGTCCTTTGGGAAACTGTAATGCGAAAACTAAAAAAAATTCCCCCAGCACAAAGATTTTTGTTGTTGTTATTGCTCTTTATCTTTCTGAATAGGTTTTGGTGGTTTTCTTTATTTCTTTATTTCTTATCAGCAAAGAGTCTAATAACTTACCATGTAAAGAAGCTGGCAACTTCCTTCTCAGCTACAACTGACATATCACATATCACTGGTTCTTTTTAACTCAGCAGTTCAGCACAACTTATAACTACTTCATCTCTGTCCTGAATCTTAGGGAGCTTACATTCAAATATGCAGCCTGTGCTCAATCATTTTTAAAATATCAAAGGCATCTATTTTTACGTTTTAACCTTCGTCCTGACCTTTTGTCTTCCCTGGGCCCCAATTTCCTCATCTTTTTGAAAAATAATAACAACAATAACATATCTCTCCACTGAGTCAAGTTCTATTTGGAATACCTAGGTTATAAAACAAATAAATGAATAAACTTCTGTTCTAAGTGCTTAATTTAATTTGATAGGTATATCTTAGGGGAAAGGAAGTGGCAAAAGTAATGTGTACTTTTGATGAGAAAAGAATCACTTTATACCTCAGTAAAGCAGATTTGAAAAAAGATAGGAATTGCTCACCTTTTTTGTAAGCCAAAAAGTAAATAAGCATCCAAAAACACAAACTAAAACAAGAGCTGCACATCCTATGGACAACCAGAACTTCAGTAGGCAACAAAATTGTGGGAGTTGTGGTTCTGTAGTGGGAAAAAAAATAAATTGAAAAAAAAAAAAACCTCTGAGAATCAAATCTCCTTTTTTAGTGCTGAACTACAGTTCTTTTTATCAAATTCAAAACACCTATTTAATCAAATGAAGCTTTTCTTCATTACAATCATGAAATCCAGTCAATGGCAACTAACACCATCCCAGTATTACAGCAAAGATCCAGAAGCAGAAACCTGTTGATAGAAATGGCTTTCCTGCCTATATTTTTGCAAAAGATTTAATATAAAAACTAGTATATTTTAGTATATTTATACTATATTTTCTATACTAAATATAAAACATGTTATAAATGTTATATGACTTTTCAATCATCTCACTCCATTCCACAAACACAGCACAAAATCAAACCTAAAATCTTTGGTGAATAGAGATGATAGCCATGAAGTTGGTTATTTGTCTTCATTTTTTTCCTAATTTTTAATGGCATAGGTGTTTTAAAGACAACATGACCTATTTCTAACTCAGCAGTCTATTGGATAAATTACATATTTTTGATTAATACTAATTAACAATAATAGTAATAAATTATGGTTCACATATCTTCATTATAAATGATTGTCATGAACTCCATGTTAATGAGTTCCTACACAACAGGTCCTTATTTGTCTAATTGTTTTCATTAGTAAGAAAAGTTGTCAAAACATGTATGTATTCTTAAGTCTCAAAGATGAAAGCAATGTCTTACCATAAATATGCAAATATTCTCTTCTAAGAATGCTTTTAAAAGGAGGAGGATCAAAGATCGACAGTTTGCAGAAGTAATAGCTGGCGTGAGAACGGTCCAAGTTATATAGAAAGAAAGAGACGCCATTGCTGGACAATTGAGGTTGACAAAAACTCAGATTTTCAATAGACACGGTGCTTCCACTTCCCTTTGTCTTAGTGAGATTACAGAGTATTTGGCTCCCTTTTAGTAATTGCATTTGAAATTGTTGGACAGTCTCGGGATATTTGCATAAAACTTGTACACCTCCGTTGTGAAATGTAAACATCTCATAATTGGAAGATTCATTGACTTGTCCTGGAGAAAAGAAAGATAAAGCAAAAGTGACACTTCATGAATATGTTGCCCCAATAGCTGTATTTTAACATAAAAGTCATTTCTTCTGTTCATAAAGTCCTCTCTATTGCACAAAAATGAAGGAGCTTTACATACCCCACCCTCCGCCAAAGAAAGAACATAAGGTAAAACTGTGTCCTGGGGAAAAAAAACTAACCAGAAACTTGCTTACTTTATGTGAATATATCATCTGGAATACACTGTATATTAAGTAATATATTTACATAGCATGAATCAAACAGGTATGGTCCCTGCCTTTGGTTGCTTTTGTATGTAGCACACCATAATTTGTATTAGGAATGCAATACTACTCAAATAAAGGTAGTGGGTTAGGGTGGGTTATAATTTTGATAAAAGAATCAGAAAATGCCACTTTAAGGAAATGAGTTTTAGAATTGAAATTGAAGGATGAATAGAACTTAGCCAAATAAGGAAAGATATGGGAAAAGATATAGTTCAGGAAAAAAAAATTGTAAAATTACAAAATACCTTAGACCACAGATGAATGATTATATATAAATGTATCTTTACATGATAATACCCTCCCGTGGAAAGTAAAAGAGCAGAAGAGTCATTTTCAAATGATAGGAATGTACTCCCTCTCAATCAACTGAGAACTGAATCAAGGCCTAATGATACAGCTAAGCCCCAGATTTTATTTACTTCTTCACTTTTTAAAATAAAGGTAGGCTCTTAGGAAGTCAAGGCTGTTTTGATGAACTACATAGGGATCACAGAAAGAAGAAACTGAAATTGTTTGGGCCTAGTTACAGATTCTGAGTTAGAGTCACCCCCAAGTTACAAACAAACCCCCAACCTACATTCCATTTGCACTTACAAATGGCGGCTATAGCAAGTAATAAGTAAATGTGCCTGTTCTAACTTACATACAAATTCAACTTAAGGACAGACTTACAGAAAGCTATCTCATTTGTAACCCAGGGACTGCCAGTGTTAAATTATAAATTCAAACTGTTCTTTGCCTTTTTTCTTTTTCTATTTTCTTGTTTATTTAATGTTGCAAAGTTTCATGCTGAAATTCTTTAATAAAATTATTAGTGTGATGGGTTTTTACATAAACTTTGAAATCTCTTGTCTTTATTTTTGAGAAAATTATATGTAAAGGACTGTAAAGGACATGTAAAGGACTTTTTTTTAAATGTGAAATTCTTTTTTATTTTTTCTTTAAATCATAGCTGCATACATTAGTGCAATCAAGGGGTACAATGTGCTGGTTTCATATACAATCTGAAATTTTTTCATCAAACTGTTTAACATAGACTTCATGGCATTTTCTTAGTTATTGTATGAAGACATTTGTATTCTGTATTTAGTATGTTTTGCCTGTACCCTTCTAAGATGTACCATAGGTGTGGCCCCACAAATTACCCTCCCTCCACCCCATCCTCCCCCTCCCCTCCCCGCCCTTTCCCCTTTCCCCATATTCGTGTGCTATAGTTGGGTTATAGCCTTCATATGAAACTGATAAGTTAGCTTCATAGTAGGGCTGAGTACATTGGATACTTTTTCTTCCATTCTTGAGATACTTTGCTAAGAAGACTATGTTCCAGCTCCACCCATGTAAACATGAAAGAGGTAAAGTCTCCATCTTTCCTTAAGGCTGCATAATATTCCATGGTATACATGTACCACAATTTATTAATCCATTCATGGGTTGATGGGCACTTGGGCTTCTTCCATGACTTAGCAACTATGAATTGGGCTTATATAAAGGACTTTTAAGGAAAAACTTACCTAGTTCTGCCATGAAATAGAAATATCAGTTTCATATGTTTGCTCTTTATCTTCCAGAAATATACTTACTCTATCTAGCAAACATATCATTTTTTGTTCTTCTGTTGTCATTTAATGTCATATCATAAATATTTCATTTTTACATAATCATCATAATTATCCTTTTTAATGACTGTATGATAGGCCATAGTGTTAATCTATTATAATTTATTATAACTACTACAGTAATGGTGGGTGTTGGAATTATTTTCAGCATTTTGCTTTTGTGTAAATATTATGACATTTTATCAAAATATTTAAAATTTATTATTACACAATATATTGCCATTTTGCTTTCTGAAAATTATAATACGATTTAGGATTAGTGGTATATAGGAGGACCCATTTGCCACACCTCTGCTTGTACAAGTCACTTTAATTTTATTTAAGATTCACCACAATTATTTTTTTAATATCTCTAGGCTTTAATTTATATCTCTCTTATTAGGGAACAGACTTTTTACTTGGGGAATTGATCATGACCAATAAGCACTCTATTCCAGTTTTTAGTATAGCTGTCCCTGTTATTCAAACTAATTCCCATACCAACATAAGAAAAAATGCTGGATAAAATATCTAAAAATATTATTGAAAAGATTAAACAGCTGGCACAAAGGAGGAGAAACTACCCAGTTAAATTTGAAGAGAGAACCAGAACCCAGAGAAATAAGCAGAGTTTGGAAGCTGCTTTTACTCTGAAAGCATTTGCTGATCACCTAAATTCAAACTTATTCTATGTCTCAACCCCTAGAGTTTTCAGTGAGGAATCTAGAAGAGGACCCTCTCCTCAATAAGCCAGATCCCAAAGAATGACATCTTTAGAGCACAGTTAACCAGGGGTAATGCAGCCCCCATTCAGATTATAACCCAACTTCACAGTAATTCAATCCTCCAGAAAACCTTAATCTTTGCAATTTGGTGGAGTTTTTTGTCTTTTTTGGTTGTTGTTTGTTTACTTGGTTGTTTGTTTTTTTTGAGACAGAGTCTCACTGTATTACCCTGGGTAGAGTGCCATGGCCTCAACATTGCTCACAGCAACGTCAGTCTCTTGGACTCAAGCAACCCCCTTGCCTCAGCCTCATGAGTAACTGGGACAACAGGCGCCCACCATGATGCCTGGCTCATTTTTCTATTTTTACCAGAGATGGGATCTCACTCTTGCTCAGGATAATCTCAAACTCGTGAGTTCAAGCAATCCACTCATCTCAGCCTCCCAAAGTGCAACCTTTGCATTTTGCTTAAGGTGGCCTTGTGCTATTATTACCCCTAGGCTTTTGAAAGTAAAAATGCAAACTGTCATAGGAAGAAATGATTTATATCCTAGGGCTCAAATCATTCCTACAAATAATATTTAAATTTAATGATAATCACATCATAAAAATAATGACACATACAAGGTAACAACAGAAATAACAAACCATAATACAAAAACAAACTCACATTTAATATATTCAAATTATCAGGTCTCAAAAACTAAGATGTTTAAGCTTATTAGTTTCAAGAAAATAAAGAAAAACTTATAATAATATTTGCAGCACACAGTAAATTTTTAGAAGTCAACTAATTTAAAAAAGAACAACTAGAATTGTCCCAAAAAATGCACTAAGATTAAAAACTCAATAGATAAGTTTAATACATATTAGGCAGATCTAAAGAAAGAACTAATAAAATAGAAAACAGAAAATTATTCAGAGTGCAGTCACAATCCACAGATTCAAGAATTCCAACAAACCATAAGCAATTTTTTTTAAATTATGTACCCCTAAACATATATTAGTGAAAATCCTAAAAGTAGGCAGAGAAAAGAGACTGATTTTGATTAACTTTAAGAAAGCAACTATTAACTTACAGGTGATATCTCAACATCAATAATAAGAGCTGTGATAAAGTGGAATTATATCTAATACTTTCAATGTGCTAAAAGAAAACTACGTGTTGAAATGAAATACAGTGTCCAGGAGGATAGGAAAGGCATATGCATTTTGAAACTTATATAAATGAGGTATGGATGTTGTAATTTCTTACATGAAAATAATCACTAAAGTATAAAAACAGATCATGTAAGCTAACCAAGTATCACACAATTCAGCCTAATGGTTTGATCTGGAGAGGAAGAAAGTGTTGGCACCAGGAAAGAAATGGATGAAAAGCTTTCTGTGTGCTGACAATGTTTTATTTCTTGAGCTGTGGTGATTAGGAGAGCGCAATAGTGTGGTTTATAATTATTCATTAAATTATACATTTATAGTATTTTACTTTTCTACAATAAAAATGTTTGAAAAGAATTCCAAAGGAAAGTTACGCTTGCTTCATTTTAAAAACTAAACAGAATGATCCAGGGGTGTCCAAACATTTTTTTCTTTTCTGCTACACATCAGAAGAATAAGAATTGTCTTGAGCTACACAAATTGCAAAAACACTAATGAAATCTGATGGAAAAAAAAAAGAAGGATCCTTGCATCCGTTTGGCAATATCCACCACCACAGATAAACAAAATAGTTTTCAAAGAATCTGTGTACGGCCTGCAGGCCACAAATTGGACGCCCAGGGCAAAGCGGGAAGGAACTGCCAGCATGAGAATAGGTGCAGCCCAGATTAGATTCAAATAAAGGGTGTTTTTCTTGGGTCCTTACTTGTCTGAAAGTAAATTGTGTTGCCTTACTATTGCTTTGATGACTATATCTCTATTGTCTGCAGCAAAAGATAAAATCAGTGGACGGGTTCTCAGTTCCTTTAGAAATGTTCACAGCAAATTTCCCAGAGACCTTAGAATAGCAGCAAGTAAACCACAAAGAGATCTTGGAGCAAAAGTGTCTGTGGCTACACAGACACAAATGCATTGTCTTCTACTTCTAAAGATGGTTTTGTCAGCAACTTTTCCCCCTTTGCACCCACGCTGTGACTACCATAAGAGGAAATTAATGGTTAGCAGTGCAGTCAGGTGAAAGTGCAATGCAGTGATTCCCAAGGAAACCAGAAGCAAATTCTGGCTCTGCCACTAGGAAGGCTCTGTGACTCCATACTTTAGTCTCCTTATCTGGGAAATAAGAAAGTGTTATAAAAAAAAATCTTAAAGGTCCTTCCGAGGAACCTTTCTATGGATTCAGAATCAGAACACATCTGGTGACACGAAGCAACTGAGAAAGCTAATATTTGGCTATTGGGTAAGTCCTCCAGAGAACTTGAGTTCCCACAAGTCCCTCTCTGTCTCAGTGCTGTAATAGGCTATTCCAGAGAGTCAGAAGAAAGTAAAATGAATGAGACTGTTTACTGTTCTTGCTCACAAAATTATTTACATAGGGCTATGCCTCTGTTTTTCTTGAATGGCATGTTAAGAGCATGTGCCATAAACACAAACTAGGGTTCCTGAGTGTCATCTGTATTGTACACTCTTAATTATTCATTTTTAATCATTTTTAACCTAAAAATTACCTGGATCACTTTTTATTATTGATAAAGAAACTGTAAGAAGTCAATTCACCATCCTCATGAATGAATTAATCCATTCATGGGTTAATGGGTTAATTGATTAATGGGTTATCACAGGAGTGGGCTAGTTATCATGAGAGTAAGTCTGTTATAAAAAGCCATGTTGTACATGTCTCTCTCTCTTTCTCTCACCCTCTCACCAGATAATGCCCTGGCCTACCCTGCAGCACCTCAGGACTCTATGGTATGTCCCCACCAGCAAGAAGGCCCTCTCCAGATGCAGCCCTTAGACTTTGAACTTCTAAGCCTCTGCAACTATAAGAAATCAATTTCTTTCCTTTGAAATTACCCGGTCTCATGTATTCAGTTACAGCAACAGAAAACTAAAGTAATGCTTAAATACCAAGTCACAAATGCTCCTTGATGTTGGATAAAGGAGATATGTGAAAAACAGTACCAAAAGGAGACTGCCCCTTATAACTAAGACTAATGCATGTAAGGAGTAGAACATTTAAGGAACGTCTGAACACATTTTCTCTTATAACTTCACAAGCAGCTAAGATCTCTTCTTCTCCTCTCACTCTCCTTCCTCCCTTCCTTCCACTTCTTCTCCTTCTCCTCCCTTCCTCCTTTTTCTTCTGTTTTTTTTTTGTTGTTGTTCCCATACCCAGCCCCCCATAGCTAGGATCTTTTCTCCACACTCCTTGGATGTTCTTATTTTCAAGTTTAATATATTCGGCACCAATTTTTATAGACAATGTCTCTTCTAATTGGTTGGGCATCAAATTTACTTTGTCAGTTTCCTCTGACACATCAACATTTAAAAACTGTGAGTGTCCCCCTCACAAATCTCTTTATTCTTGCTCTTCCTTCCTCCCCCATTTACATTTTCTTCAAACACCACCTCTTAATATAAAATCCTGCTCCAAAATATTTTCTCATCCTATCTTTGATATGCTCTTCACTCTTCCTAATATACCATTTCCTTCTTTAATCAATTCTCACAGACGCTTGCCATGTTCCAGACACCCTATAAACACCTTCACCTTCACATTCTTTTATTTTCTATAACATCATTTGACCTCTTCCCAGCATCATACAATCTGACCTGGTGAATTCAGAAATCATACAGCAAGTCCAATTCTTAATGCAAAGATAACTGAAGGCCCAGACAGATTAAATTATTTGCCTAAGGTCACATAACTTCATGGGTACATAAAAGATTTTTGGTCCAATCCCCAGAAACAACCAACAGAAGTGTAACTGAAGCAGGCAACCATGTGAAGTTAGACAGTGGTCTAACCGATGCTAACTATGACTTTTATAATATTACTGTGATCTCAATAGGTTAATGTTTTTAAGAGTAAAATCAGACTATAATCCTAGTACTATGGGAGACCAAGGCAGGACAATTCCTTGAGCTTAGGAGTTTGGAATCAGCCTAAGCAAGAGTGAGACCCTGTCTCTAAAAAATGGCCAGGCGTTGTACTGGCTACCTGTAGTCCCAGCTATTCCAGAGGCTGAGGCAAGAGAATTGCTTGAGCCCAAGAGTTTGAGGTGGTTATGAGCTATGACGCCACAGTACCCTATCCAAGGGTGACAGAGTGAGACTTTGTCTCAAAAAAAAAGTAAAATCAGAGTCATTATATTAAGTAATTTAAGTTTTTTAAATTTTTAAAGGATGAGAGAATTTACCTTTTGGGAGGGCTATCAAGAACATTTCTGAAGAAAAGGTTATTCACTTGAGAATTGCACTATAGTTCAGAAGAATTTATTTGCAAGTCAGCTCTTTTGGGTCCCATCCTGCTAGGACTCTTTGTAGGCAGTTGTGCTATTCTTGGTTGAAAATCCCTTGGAGAACACTTTCTGAAGGCACGTATAATGCCAGGAATGCAGGACAGCTCTGCAGTGTGGTTTTATTCTCCCTAACTCTGACTTTGAGCCACAAACCTCCTCAAAGGTCTCAGAGTGGTAGAAAGATAAGATCTCCTGAGTTTGCAATTATTGATTGTGCTTATTAATCACATTTTTTATAATCAAACAATGATAAGCTTTAGCTTAGCACAGCACATGAATGTGACACAAGAGACAAAGTTCTAAACATTGCATTGTTTACATTAGGTTTTAGTTACATTTGATCTTTTACTAAGAAATTCTGACATTTTTAAAAGGTGTACTTCCTACTACTTATTTTTACCTTTCATAAAAATTAAGTCCTTTTTAATGAGTCTACCAGCTGAAACCTCTAAAATTCTTTTTACTAGGTTTTTTTTTGTACACATAGGTGCATCTTTCTGAACTCACATTACTGTTGAAAGGCATCCAATCTAAAGAAGTGATTGAGGTCAAGGAGGTAGGAAGTGTAGACAAGATAAATTCAATTTAATCTAAATTTGTAACATTTGGAGGAGGAAAAAAGGAAGCAAAAAATATGAAGAAGAAAAAGTGAGGAGAAAAAGCCAAAAGAGTAAGTACATACACCAACACAGACACAGAATGTGTGAACTGCTTTGACTTTCTAAGAAACTCTACAGGACGGGAATAAAATAAGCTTTGGTTCCCTAAGCATGTATAATAAGAAAAACAAAAGATTGATTTTCTCCTAGTTGAAACTGATTTCTTTGTGAAAATAGAAAAATCTCAGAGGTATTATAAAAACATCTTACCAATATTAGCAAAGTCATTAATTTGCAAACAAGTTATTTTGTCAGTTATTTCACTTTCATTGATTTGAAACGATCATACTAGGGAAACCATGTGACAGTAAATGAACCCAACTTTCCTCCTCCATAGAGGCTCAGGGAGAAAGGACTTTATCCACACCCCTGAAGGCCCACATTGCTTCCTGCTCCTTAGTGGCTGTGCAAAGCTCTTTGGGCACACAGTGTTCACTGAATGAGCTCATTTTACCAACAGCTCCAGCTCTCATTTCTACCCCAGGAACATACTTTATTATCTCTGGCTCAAACCTCCAGTCCCTTGCTTCCTATTTCCTTTCAACATCTCTATCTGGATATACCCCAAAATAGCCAGTGTAACATTTCCAATCTGAACTAAGCAGAATCACATGTTGCATAAGGACATTGCAGTCAAGGACAAATAGCATATATGATGGTGACCCCATAACATAGTATGTTTTTACTGTAGCTTTCCTGGGTTTAGACATGTTCAAATACACAAATATTTACCACTGTGTTGCAATTGCCTGCAGTATTCAGTATAGTAACATGCTGTGCAGGTTTGTAGCCCAGGAGCAATAGGTTATACTATGTAGCCTAGATATGAAGTAGGCTATACCATCTAGGTTTGGGTAGTATGGTAGGATGTTTGCACAAAGACAAAATCATCTAATGACACATTCCTCAGAATGTATCCTGTCATCAAGCGACACCTGACCATATTCACTCACCAAATGCTAGCCTATAGGAAGGTACTAGTCTAACCCCAGGAACCTCAGTCCTCATTTCTTCCTCTCTCTGATCCTTGCCATCCAATTGGTCACCAAGTCAACTCCAGATCATGGCTATGTCTTGAATTCACTCCTTTTTCTCCATGGCAATTGCCAATCCAGACCTTTCCCAAGTCTTCCCTCATCAGTGGAAACATCTTCTTGCCTTCCTTCCTGATGCCAGTCTCTGCCCTCCCAATCCATCCTCCATGCTGTTCCCCAAGTTATGCTTTTTCTGAAAAGCATTTCATCCCCCAGCTTAAAAGTCTCTATTATTGTCTTATTTCCAATTTATTTTATTTTTTTTTTAGAGACAGAATCTCACATTATCCCCCCTCAGTAGAGTGTCATGGTATCACAGCTCACAGCAACCTCCAACTCCTGGGCTTAGGCAATTCTCTTGCCTCCACCTCCGGAGTAGCTGGGACTACACACACCACATCACTTGGCTATTTTGTTGTTGTTGTTGCAGTTTGGCCAGGGCTGGGTTTGAATCCACCACCCTTGGTATATGGGGCCAGTGCCCTACCCACTGGCACTGCCCTGTCTTATTTCCAATTAAATTAAAAAAAAAAAATCTCTGGATTGACACAAAATGCTTTTTCCATCTCATGGGTCATCTACTGAAGCTATACTGAGCATTTTGGCCATTCCATTCACATTATTGCTTCTGTTCTCATAAATTAAAATATCTGCTTGCCCCTTACCCTGACTAGAAATCTTCATTCTTTAAGAACCATCTTAAATGGAACTCCTCTCTTGAGTTATTTCTGAGGCCCCCAGACAAAGACTCTTATCTCTGTGTTCTCAGTCATACTTTGTTTAGGCCAATATGTTTATAATGCATATTGCCTTCAGTTATAACTATTTCTGTCTATCTTTCTCATTTCACTATGAGATCCACAAGAATAAGGACTGCATTATGGTTGCCTAAATAATCCCAGGACCTGGTATCCAGTAGATGCTCAATACTGTTAAATAAAAGAATGAATAGAAAAATATGAAGGTGAGGCATAATTGGCAAGTGTCTTTGTAATGGGAAGAATGAGAGAAATAGAGCAAGATATCCTATTTACTAAATTTGGGGGAACCCTTATTTCTCAGTCAAAAGGCAAACACTCAAGCTGAATGATGCACAGCCAGTTCTTTCGAACTCAGTAGTTTTCCACGTAACAACAGCATCAGTTTCAGCAGTTTATAAGCATGAAGGGCTTATTAGGTACGTTATTAAATGCATGACATGCAATACGTCATTTGATTCTCATATCAGCCCTTTGGGTCAGAGTGTCTATTTCTACCCCTACTTGAAAGCTGAGGGAGTTGAGGCTGGAATAACTGGCTCAAGGTTACAAACTCAACATGGGGTGGAGGCGTAAGTTGAACCTGGACAACCTGACACCAGGTGCCACACATTTAATGAATCTCTTAGCCCCCAAATCTAGTCTTACCCCCTCATTTTCCAGAAGCTAAAGCATAGAAGCTAAAGACACTTGCTAAGAAATAAGAAACAAAAAGAAGTTTTGAACAGTAAGCTAGATATGAAAATGATTTTCAGATATTTCTTTTCCTTCAAGGTGTATTGGATATATTATTGCCCCAAACATTTAAAGTAGTTTTCCCTTGGTGTCACATATGTGTTCTATGCTGTCAAGAGTTATCATATACAAATAAAATAACTTTCAAAAACATTTAGACATGAATTTACATTATTCTTCACATATTCATTTCCCTAGACATTTCCATTCATCAGCTGTTATGCATTAAACTATGCTGTTTTTGAACTTGCAGCAAAGTCTGTGTTCTTGCTCTGATGGACTCTAAATTCTTAATGTTTATCCCATAACTTATTTACCAAAAGAAAGGTAAGAAAGATACAGAAATGGATTCACATACACAAGAAATTTTCATCATAATTAAATAAAAACTAACAAGTGTTTCTATGAGATTTTTGTATGAGTCCTAAATAGTGCAAGATAAACAGAATTGTGGATGCGGAAGAGAGTGTATTGTTGGTGGTGGTGGTGGTGATTCTTCATGAAAGGATTCTTTGATGTTGAGTCCTAGGAGAATGTAACATTGGCTATAAGAAAAAATTAATTTCTCAAATTCAAAAAATGTAACTTTAAATGACCATACACGTTGACAACCATATGAATAAAAAATAAAATAAAATAACCATTACTGCTTATTGAAAGTGCTGTGTCTGCATCAACATGTGATGCAGCATCAACACGCTGTGTCTGAACATCAAGATTCAGTGGCCAGCTGATCAGAACTCTTGTGTCTGTCACCCTGTTTGGGGACAACCTATTTCTTCTTCTTCGCTTTTTATCAAGCAGAGTAGATACAAGCATCATTGTCAGGCATGACCCACAGGAGGTTTATATCCTCAATTTCTGATTCTCTACACTTGCAAGTCTTCCCCTACTTTGATCAATCTTATAGGTCAAAGCAGTGAAGAACATCATTTTTTGACTAACAATTTCAAGTTGTGTGACATATTCTCTACATATTTAAGGTCCACTTTCCCAAATGTAATTCTGAATTTTTATAAGAAGGCTTCACATGCCAAAATTCTTATTTTACTTAGAATGACCAAAAAGTGCTATTTGACAGACTTAGTTTATTATAATAGTGGTAGCACAAAGGTGCCATTTACAGAGAAAATGTGACCTTTTCTTTAATTATTGCAGGCTATAAAATTTTTTTAATATTTTTAGATCCACAAAGTTCAATAAATCATTTTACATAGAAAACTCAATATTCTTGGAACATGGAGGTAGTGGGAATTGTGCAAGTTGTGGGTTATGCTCAGTTTGCAACTCTGAGGAATGGGGTGAGTTTTTTTAAACTAAATAACACTGTTAATCTTACAGGGAGAAAAGATATGAATTTGAACCTTCTCTGTACACCTACACTTTGTTTCTACCAAGAAATGGGAATATACTACTAGTAACTTAAAACTAATAAATTCTGTTTCATCAAAGATACTTCAGGGTAATCGGAAGACTCCTTTACCTGTGCTGAAATTCAGAGAGTTAGGAGTGTTTGAAGACAATAAAGGAAGTCTTCTGATCATTGGATTAGAGAGATCACAAGACAGGAACAGATGTAGGACCAGGGTGCGCCTGCTCAGGGCAGTGTGAGCGTGGAAGGGAAGAACATCCCAAAGTTCTCATATCAGTACAGGGGATAGGGATTAGGCACATCAGGCAAGGGCATTGTCATGATTTATAAATAAATAGACATTCAATTAAGATTCTGTCAACAAGATATAATAAATTTAGAAGTATCATCCACCTTCCAAATTAACCATAGGCAAAAAAGAGAGTTAAAAGATGTTTCATTACACTAGCAAAAATTAAAAAGGAAAAGAAGATACAGCAACAAAGAAAAATAAGTAGTAAATAAACCCAAAATTAAAGAAATAAAACCAAGTATAGACTTATCATGCTGAGTGGGAATGACCTGCATTCACCCATCAAAAGAAAAAATTGACAATTAGAATGTTCTGTTGTTGTAAATCCAGCATGAATACCAACAGGGGTTGTTGCCAGGAGATGACATTTATGCAGAGTCCAGGAGAAGCAGGGAGGGGCTCAAAGGTCCATCTCCACAGACTTCTTTCTAAGCTCTGGAGGGAGGGAACAGATTATGGAGACTCCAACTGGCTGTTTTTTTCAGCAGTGCTAAAACTTAGGAATACCTGTTTCAACATCTGGGTGGTAAAGCAAGGCTCAAAGTGGCCCTGAGAAGTCTCCTCCCTGCTTCCTCACCAACATAGAGGTGATACTTCTCACTGACATACAGGTTTATGAGACACTATTTGCTGGCCAACTGTCATACCCACTATGGCACACATACTTCAAAGTGATCTTTCTAAAAGAATTCACCAGGTCATCCACGAAGTCCCGTAAAGTCTACGAAGAGGGTCTTCTAAATGCAGTTAGAGGTTCACATTTTTCCTAGATCCTTTCAGAATGAGAAGCTTCCTATTGTCCCAGAATCATTAAAAGAACGAGACTTTGTTAAATTGTACATTAGGATCCTTTGAAGACTGGGAATCACCAAGATTTCCAGCCTTCTTAATTCACTAACCAAAAAACAGAGTTGGTCAGAATTTCTTTTCCCTTGAGATGTATGGTACATCTCGGCTACTTCAATAAGGTTTGGAAAGAATGTGGATGTTGGAGTTCTAATTTTGGTTCTGTCACTAATTACTGAGTCACAAGTCACTTAGACTTTCCCAGTCTGAGACTCTTCAAACATTGACTGAAGGTAAGAACACCCTTGTCTTCATGACGTGGGAAAGCCACACGTAGTTGAGAGGATTAAAAATACAACAAAGAGGACCTGTAAGGACTTAGTTTACTTGAGTTTGGCTCTTTGTGTTTAGAGCTTTTGAAATGGTAAGCATTGGATACATGCATCATAGTGATACTTTGATGATTTTTAGCAGATTTATTATCATCATTCAGCCACTCATGCCTCTGTTTTATGACATGTCAAACAGCAGGCCACATGGCATAGTTTTCCACATGATGAGAGCAAACACTGATTTTACTCATTGAGAATCTAAGATGAATATCATTCCAGAAGAAAAATTATTCATCAGCTTAGTCCACCAACTTGAAGTAATCCTACTTTCAGCTAGGTATATCTTTCCACAGAAATAACAGCAATACAAATTTAAATCTTGTGAGCATAATACTACCACCATAACTACCCAAAGTGGTTTGGTATAATGGAATTATTTTTAGCAGTGGAAAAAAACCCTTTGATGACTTATACAAATGTTCTTGGAAGAAAATCTAAAATCTTAATGTAACTCCTAGGACCCAAATGATCTGGCTTTCCACCAGCCTAATCTGACATCCCAATCTCTTCCTTCTCTGTGTTCAGTCTCATCTGCCTTCTTCTAGTTCTCTGAGTTTCATCTCATCTCCTCCTGCCACAGGTCCTTTGGACTTACTCTTTCTATGGTCTGGAATGCTCTTCCCATGTTCATATCATTCTCTCCATTAACTCCTGTGTGTCCTTCAAATCTCAGCTCAAGTGCTAGTTCTACAGAAAAGACTTCAATGAAGCATGCTCCCCAGCCCCACCTGCACACCCACATGAGCTAGTCAAGCTCCTTGTTGCATTGTTCACAGAATTGAGTTTTGCCTGTAATTATCATGAATTCACAGGATTATTTGATTAGTGTCTCTATCTCTCTACCATTCAGTTTGGTTCATGAGAACAAGGCCTGACCTGGTTCTACTCATCTTACTCACAGCAGCCAGCACAATACCTTTTGCCTGCACACCAAATGCTCAGTGCTGCTTGAATGAATGGGGGAATGAACCAATGAATGAACATCAATTCCAAAGCTATTCATACGCCATTCACCCTGTCAAAGGTCTTCACCAGGCTGCAGAAAAGGCATAAACAGTCAAGTGTCCCAGAACTGTTCTTGGGACCCATATTTATATTCCTAATTCCAAGTAGACCCTAATTCCTCTCCCTCTTTATTTAATTCACCTTAAGCCAGGATCAGATCAAACGTTGGATCAATTTGATCTTTTTTTAAAATTTCTTATAAAAACAAGTAGTCTATTTTTTGTACCCTCTGAAAAATTTATTCCTAGGTAGAACTGTGGCTACTAAAAGTTCTGCCTTCACTTCTTACTTCTCCATTTAATATAATCTCACTTTCTTTTCCAGTGTCTAGAACAGAGCTCACATTTGAAGAAAAAGAAAAGTACTACAAAAATGCACAGAATAAAAGGCAGCAGAGATGTGTCTATCAACTTTCATTATAGGTAGCATTATTTAAATTGTTCATATAGAGTCTGACATATACCATCCATGAGAAAGAATCAGGATTCTAGGGTTTTTTCAATGTTTACAAGGGCTAGAAAGTATTTTTACATCATCCACTTCTCCTTGGCCTTTTAGGGGGAAATTTGATACTTAATGTCAATAAAAAGTCTATGGCAACCTGGGCATTTCAGACAACAGACCATACCTGTAAGATTAAAATAAAACCCTTCTTCTCAAAGCCATTTTGTTTTCTACCACAGAAAGAATTCCCAGCCCAAATGCCAAGACTATTTAATTTTCATTGTGTTGACACAAGTCATTTTGCCTTTCATCTTTCTCTAAGAACAGTAAGCTATTCTGCTACTTTATCCACTGACAGGTAACTCCAAGTAGATAATTTTAAAATTTAATGGTCTGATGAAACACTTTTTTCATCTTAAAACACAGTATCAAAGGCAGCAATGCAAACTCAATGTCATCCATAGTGACATGAGTGACACGGTGCCCTTGGCCATGTACTTGGGCTGTTCTGAAATTGTTCCTACTTTCAAGAAAAAAAAAAAGCCACTTTCTATTTGGTGCCAAATTTTTCTACCTTTGATTTTTCTTGATGTTCACTTGAATTATAACATAATAAGAAATATTCAATAGGCCACTTACCAGTTACAACTTCAATTTGGAAGCAGAAGAGAAAGAAATACCAGAGGTCTGACTTCATGTTTGCCAGAAACAGGTACAATTCTCTAGTTCAATGTTGAAAGCTGACAGTGAATTCACGTTCTCAGTTGTTTTCTATTTGCTGGAAAGGAAGTGGGTTTTCTGGGAGTTGATGTAGTGTCACACTTACCGCCGACTTAAGAGGTTCTCTGTCTTTGATGTTAATGGCTATAGGGAAGGCATTATTGCTTATGGGGGTTATGGGTTTAATCCATAGGTCACCATAGTTTTGAAGACAGCAGAAAACTTTACCCTTTTTCTGGTTCCAACAAAACAAATTAAAGAGACGATGGCTATTGTTTATTAGAATTGCCCTACTTCTCTTAATCAATAGCTATTGGATAGAAGAGGCTCTAAAAATACATGATGAATAATACACATGTTTTGACGCATTTCTATCTTTTCCTGATTGCTCCAGATAATGAAGAGATAGGAAACAGAAGTATCATTAGAATCTGAGAAGTAATATTTACATGGCAAAATGGTAGACTATAATTTTCCAAATTTTTAAGCTAACCTAAACCCTGCTCCATACCATCCAGTAGTCTGTGGAAACCAAAAATTCCACACCTATAGACTCTAATGAAAATAAGAAAGTTGAAAACCTACCATGGTTTCTCTACTCCTATAGGAAGATAAAGTAGGTAATAACAAGAACAATACTAATATAATTATATTTATATGTACTTAAATGTTTTATATAAAATAATACATCTTAATTCAAATGTATAAAATTAAATGTAAAATAATGTATAATATCCTTAATATGTATAAAATATACTATGACTATATAATAACTAATGTTACATTCATACTGTTTAATGTATTTGCATGGTTACTAATTGTGCATACACATTTACATTATTATATTATATGTAAGTATTAGCTCATTTAGTCCTCTTACCCATCCCAGTGCAAACCACTGATCTCCCATTTTACAGGTGAGAAAGCTGAGGCACAGAGAGGTAAAGTACCCACCCCAAGTCATATAGTTAATAATTGTTAGCACGATGTTTTGAGAGTCTGGCTCCAGAGTCCTCACTCTTAACCAAAGCAGCTAGAACCACTCATGCCAAGGCCTGCAAATCCTGAACCAGCTTCCAGAATAGAGGGTCCAGGCCGCACTTCCGGGCCCTAACCAACTGTCAGCCTGCACAGATAACATCTAGGTAAAAAACTAAAATCAACTGGGCAGGACAACCACCGTGTAAGATCAAAAATGCCCAGGCCCTGAGGCAGAAGTCAGGCTTGGGGCTTTAGAACAGCAGTTAGTGATAGAGGACCAGCGCCAAGGGCTTCAGAAGGCCAGGGGGAGGCTGATCCCGCAGTGATTTCCCCAGTCGCTGAGGCTTCCCTGCGTGCCTTTCACAGGGCTCCTGAGGCTCAGCAGTAGATGTGAAAGAAGCTGTTCGGTGGACTGAGCTAGCCTGAGAAGCACAGACTGGGCCCTCTGGGACCCTTGGCAGCTTGCTACCCAAATTCCTCTTTTTCTTTTTCACTGTTCCCCCCACCACCACCACCACCAATTGCACCAAGAGAAGATGCTTCTCGACCCACAGCATTGTGCTGGAGTCTTCTCCCAGAAAATAGATGGGCAATGGAGAATAATTGCCTTTTTTTTTTTAAGCTAGCTGTGATCTAGCTCTGGAACTAAGTATGGGGAGCTTTTACTTTGTCTGATGGAAGCTGCCACAAACTCTAGAGCTCCACTGCTGTCCCAGAGGACAATCAAAGGCAGGTGCCCAACCACAAACATCAAGGACAAGCTGTGTGCCAGACCCTGCACTGCACCACACAAACATTATCTCATTCAGTTTGCAACAACTCCACAAGGTAGATCCCATTATTATTCCCATTTCATAGATAAGAAGACCAAGAGTTAAAGAGATGGAGTAGTTTTCCCAGAGTCATGTAGCTAATGAGTGACGGAGCCAGGCAATTACTCTCCATTGCCCGTCTGTTTGTGGGGAGAAGACTCCAGCACAATGCCTGTGGGTCTAGAAGCATCTTCTCCTGATGCAAGTCGGTGTTACAGTGAGAAGGAAAGGGAGGAAATGGGGGTCAAGCTCCCAGGGGTCCCAGAGGGCCCAGTGTCTTACTTCTCAGACAATGAAACTCCCATTCTCCGAGGCTCTGAATTACCACATTACGATCACATACTCATCCTCATTTATCTGGCCATAGTGACTGATAACATTATTTTCTTTTTTTCGTCTCATATTTTCATGGAAGAAGCATACATAGGTTCTAATTTAGCTTTGAAATAATTGAATGTAAAAAAGATTTCCAAATAAAACTTAGGTACAATGTTTCTACCTCAAGGGGAGAAAAGCTACACGAGTTACGGTTGAATTCAGCTTTAGTTCAATTGTATGTGTGTGTTTTTATTTGATACGAATCTGTTTGCTTTTCCCCAACCATCTCGCTTCTCGGTTTATAGGCCATTTGGTGGTAACTGATCTTAAAGTGGAGCAGCGCGGGCTTCTATGTAAATGGTGTTTTATTTCAAAGTCCCCTGCATGTGATCCTCGCCATGCTTTGCCTTCTCAAAACTCTTAGTCAAGAATACAATTACTTGTGGTTTTAAATATTCAGAACTACTTTTCATGTGTCTGGAAAATAAACTGGGCAAAAATTTCCGTTCACCCCACAGGAAGCACTTTTTGTTTGCTTTTAATGTTTTTTATCTTTTTTTCATTCCATGACTTAAGAGGGTTTTGATTTATGGGTACAGATGCCTGGGGTGAGGGTGGGGTGTGGAAAGTTTGTTACCTTAAAAGTGGGATGTTTATTATTTCTTGCCTTGTAGGCACCAGAGTCGGTAATGAGGCAGGCTTGCTTTTCTCAAGGGCCACAGGTGAATGCCTTTCTTTTGCTCTTCTTGAAACATACCGAAAGCAACATTTGCTTGAGCAGAGGAGCTCACACCATTAGGTTAGCGTGATTAAGCCAAACGATAGGATTTAAAAGCATGCCAAAATATCTTTGCCTCACCTAAACTTGGGTTGTCACTCTGAAATGGATGAGTACAGAGAGATAATGGTTCTTCCTAATCAAATTTTTTCTCCTCCCACCTTGTGCATACTGTTGCGTGGCCCCACCACCCAGCCCTCTCCCTTCTCCCACAGATTCACCAAGAAGCCCTAATGATTTAGCTTCCCAGCTGTCTCCTAAGTATTTTTTCCTCCCCTCTTGCCAGTGGCACTGCCTTGAATCAGGCCTCTAGCATTTCTCCTCTGTTCTTTCCGTCTTCAATCTTGTCCTGTTTCGATCTGACTCCACGCTACAACCAAATCAATCTCCATAAACTGTCAATCTAATCCATCTGCGCCCCTTTACTGAGCACCCTCCACTGGCATCCCGCCCACCTTAGATAAGGCCCAAACTCCTTCTAAGACCCTTTAAAGGCAACTCCTCCAATTCACCTTCATCTTTTTCAGCATTTGTTCTTTATTCTTTCTGCACCAAATGCTTCCGTCACATTAAATGACGTGGAAGTCTCCAAATTCCCCAAGCTAACTCTTCCTCCTACTGCTAGGAGTGTCTTGTTGTCCCTACTCGCCCACCTTACCACCCCAGGGTACCTTCTGGACAGACATCCTTCCATTTCTCAGGCCTTTGCTCCTACCGCCATCAGTTCAGCAAAGATGCCTTCCCTACCAGTCACTTCTGGAGCTAGTGCCCTTTGGGTGGCTTTTCTTCACCCTGACAATGTCCCTGCCCCTCTGCGTCTCTCCTCCTAGAACTCATCATACTATTATAACGGCCTGTTTGCTTCCTTGCAACTTCGACTGAACTGTGAGCAACATCAGAACAAGGACTGAAAACGCCATCTTTGCAGCCATATCGGCAATCCTGACACAGTGCCTGGGACACAGCAAACGCTTCATAACTATTTGGCCTATTTGGCGGATGAATGAGTGTCTGAAGAATCCTCAACTTTTGAAGGAAACACATCATCTCAGGAATGCTCACCAATGACCATTTTGCTTTTGAATCATAATGTGAAAGCCAGAAATTTATCAAGATGTATTTGTATTTCATATTGAAATTAATTCAATGAACATAAAAATGCCTCATACTTATTCATCTCTCATCTGATCATTTGCCCATCCTTAACCACCAAACAAAGGAATATTCAAATTTAACAGCCAAATATTTTCTCACTTAAAGTTGGTAATGCATCCACAAAGCCGAGAAAACTAATTGTACAATTAAAGGTAATCAAAATTGCAGGTGAGATGTGGCTGTCACGTGACATGACTGATATTTTTTAACCACTTTACCTCCACTTAGTCTTCTTGCCTTCATTGCAATGATGGCACCATTGCGCAGAATATCAGTAAGGCATCTCTCTGGATCCCACGCCCTCCAGCCTCCCAGAGTTCTGTCTCCTTCAGTCCTGCCTTTGGCCCCTGAATCACCATCCCACACTTCCTTCCTTGTATTCTAAACATTCTAGAATCTCTGCAACCAGTAACACACACATGCAATTCCTCAGACTCTAAAAACCCTGCCATCTACTTCTCTCTTCTTTCTTAGTGAAGACAACACTCAGTCTCCACTCTGCACGTTTCCTTAGTTGTTCCCCAAACCATTATCCACTGCTTTCTGTCTCTATCATTCCACTGAAATAGCTTTCTTCAGAGCTGCACCTGTGGCTCAGCGAGTAAGGCACCGGCCCCATATACCGAGGGTTGCTGGTTCAAACCTGGCCCCAGCTGAACCGAAGGAAAAAAATTAGCTTTCTTTAGCTCCCTATCAGCTCTGCACCACAAACTCCAATGAACACTCTCTATCCTTACCCTGTTTGACCTCTCCGAATTGTCTGATGCTGTACTTTGTGCCTGCTGTCATACTTACTTTCATGTGAAATGGTACTACCCCTTCCTGACTGAGTTCTTCGAGCTAAGGGTTATTCTGCTACCTGTAGGTTATTTTGTGGGTCTCTGCTCTGATGAATTCTGCAGAGCTGTTCCTTACAACTCAAGCTTCATTTCTTCACTTTCCTATCCTAGAGATGCCGCTTGAGAGATCAAGCAGGTGATGTCACTTGTTAATTAAAAAAAATCAAACAGACTGAAGTTTTTTTTTAATTATTTTCTTATTTTGCTTTCACATCCTTTACCAAAAAAAAGGGGGGGGGCTAAAATATTGACATGACTTTCCTTGTGTGACTCTTAACCTGATTCTGAAAGCTATTCGAAAAGTGTATTGAACCATAATAGCACAGTTCGATAAGTACATAATTATTCTCAAGAGACTACAACTCACAAGGCTCACAAACTCATATGCATACAGGGCCAGACAGAACAAATGGACCAGGACATGAACCAGGCGTATGGCGACAGGGACCTGGGACAAGCTGAACAGTAGGCAGGAAGTGCAGCCAGTCAGTCCCAACTGCTGCAAAGAAGACAAATCCAATGTGACCATATCTTCTGATTTTTTTTTCAGAGACACACAAAACTCTAGTCATTGTGGGAAATCATATAATTTTTAAATTTTGCAACTTATTCAAAAGAATCGAAAATGCAGAGGCCCCTAGGAAAGTTTTAAGACAAACTGTGTTATGGTCCATTATTTCACTTCCAAGATGTGGTAGGTAGATAGGTTGACTTCTCAGCAGAGTGTCCCGCCTCAAACCTGGGGAATCCAGGAGAAAGCGCAGATGCCTGATCCCTGGGGGCTCATCAAAACCAAGGAAAGTGAAATGAGCAGGGAGGCACTGGGACAGCCCGGACTACTCCTGTGCACCAGAGTCAAAAGGTGGGAGGGGTTAAGTCAGGAAACCTGACTTACTTCCCCTGCAGAGATAGAACTATTTGCCCACCCTTTCTAAATAATCATCAGGGGTCTGTTAGCAAACCCCTACCTGTTACCCAGCCTCTCTCTCTATCCAATCTCCCTGGGGACTTAGGATTCTTTCAACCCTATCTTTTGGCATTTTTACATTTTCCATGTGCACCTTTGTTAAAAATCAATAAAAGCCTTCTGAAGGGGTCAGGGATGGTCTGCATTTTCTCAGTCTTACTGCTTGGCCTGTAAGCCTTCTCCAAGCATTCTCAGACTTTATGTTTTAAATGTGTGTATCTGCTGCATCATTTCCCAGTCAACTTTCAAATCAGGTCAGGGTCCATGTGCAACCACCCCCAACACCAATAAACATAGTTGGCAGCATCCTTCTGATTCACCTGTGCAAGTTTCAACTTGCTGACTTATCACTGCTCTAGGAGGGCTTCATTTGTTTCCCAAGGATCCGCTTTGGAGCTGGGAAGAGAGTAATTTGGTGTGACGATTTTCTATGATTTTAAAAGTAGGTTAAACAAATCTCAAACCCTTGGGTCTTTGCGATGGGCTTTCGGGGACTTTATTCCTTCCCATGTTTTTGGTTAGTTTCAAGAATTTTTAGAAAAGGCTGAACCTCACCGAAAGGTGAGGAGAGGAGTGAGCTTCCAGTGACCGCAGTGACTAAGGAAAACATTGCTGCTATGGAAAAAATGGTTCATAAAAACAGTTGAGTGATGTTTAAAGACACTGAAGAGGCACTACTGACTGGATCACCAGCCGTATCCAAAATCCTGCACAATTGCCTTCGAATCAGGAAAGCTTCATCCTGATCGTGCCTCACACTTTGACAGATGAGTAAAAGCTCATCTTGTTGAATGGTGCAAAGAAATGCAGGTCAGATTCGAGGATGGCAGGTCTAGATACTTTTCTGACATCCTTACTGGTGAGGAAACCTGAATTTACTGGTTTGATCCAGAGAAAAAGTGTCAGTAGGCAGAAAATCCACCAACAAAAAATGAAGTGGCCCCTAAGTATCAGAAAGAAAATGGTGGCAACATTCTTCTCCAAAAGCTGTCATGTTGCCCTGTTCCTTTGGAGGAACAAAGGACTGTACTGCTCAGTGGTACACAACAGCATGCCTGCCAGAAGTTTTTGAGACGCTTCAAGAACAACAGCCCAGGACAGAGCTGCATTGGACCATTTACATCATGAAAATGTGTCCAACATCACCATTCATTTCCTGGGAGTCTACAGAGGTCGGATTTGTGACTCATCCACTTTACAGTCTTGACCCAGCCCCATGTGATTATTTCCTGTTTCCTTCAGTCAAAAATCGCATGTGCTGAAGAAGGTTCTGCAGCCCTGAAGAAGCTGACATACCTACAAGAGTGAGCTAACAAGACTTGAAGAAAATGAGTGGGAAAAGTGTTTTTAAAAATGGCTTATAAGAATACTATAGTGGCCGGGTGTGGTGACTCACTCCTGTAGTCCTAGCACTCTGGGAGGCCGAGGCAGGTGGATTGCCTGAGC
Source organism: Arctocebus calabarensis (assembly GCA_963573935.1). Classification (NCBI taxonomy): domain Eukaryota; kingdom Metazoa; phylum Chordata; class Mammalia; order Primates; family Lorisidae; genus Arctocebus; species Arctocebus calabarensis. The sequence goes on from CAUYON010031048.1 coordinate 31,900, forward strand.
TCACAGGTTCGAGACCAGCCTGAGCCAGAGCGAGACCTCATCTCTAAAAATAGCCGGGTGCTGCAGTGAGCACTTGTAATCCCAGCTACTTCGGGAGGCTGAGGCAAGAGAATCGCTTGAGCCCAAGAGTTTGAAGTTGCTGTGAGCTGCAACACCACGGCATTCTACCAAGGGTGACAAAGTGAGACTCTGTCTCCAAAAAAGAAAAAGCAAAAGTGCATGGAATGTTGTGGCAATTATTTTGAAAAAAATATAGTAATCAAAGTGATTTTACATTTCTTAATTTTTATGTATCTCAAAACTTTTGTAGTTTCTCTCATATAGGTGTGGGCCAATTTTATAGGAGGCAAACATATCTAAAGATCCAGTTTCACCAATGGACTATTGATTTTTAACCTCTGCGTTAAAGTGTAACCCTCATTTGGCAGTATATACATATATATATAAAGTCTGAAGACCCTTGTTCTGGTCCTGACTCTCACTTGCCAGCTGTGTGAGCTTGGGAAAGATGCCTAACCTCGCTGAGCTGAAGTTCACTCATCTGTAACATCTTGTAAGGAACAAAAGGTAACACATCTGAAAGCTCTTAAAAACTACCACATGGTACTTAAAAATATAGTTTTTACAATTTTTCAATTTCAGGACATTTTAATAATTTTCGATATTTTCAAAATATCTTATCCTATCCTGGTTAATGAACAAAGGAACAGGGAAAAGGGAGGAGAGAGGGTAATGGGGAGTTATGGTGACGGCACACCTCTTACAAGGAGAAGAGAAACTATAAGAGGAACTTCACCTAACAGATGCAATCGGTATAACCTAATTCTTTGCATCTTCAAAGAACCCCAAATAATTAAAAATGATAAAAAAAATTTAAAAATAATTAAATAAAATCTTACATCAAGTTAAAAAAATATCTTATTACATTTTGACTCACCCAAAGTTTTATATACAAGATTAAGACTGGTAACTCCCTTTCAGAAAACCATAAAAAAAAATCACCAGTGGCCTTCTTTGGGTAGCCATTCAGGGGCAGATTTCAATAACCTGTCCCCAGGACTTGATGTATTTTTAGGATATAAATGAGTACCTCATACCTATGAAATTTATTCCATTTAAAAACTGCTCTCTTTTTTTTTCTTTCTTTTCAAGCACTTTACATAGAAAAAAATAACCTCTTCTCCAATCTACTTAAAGTTTAAATGCCCTTTTCCCAAGGAGTTTAGATAGGCTAGAACACAATACTGGAATTTGATAGAAATTACAGAAGTCAACTCAAATTATATTTGGCTCGTTAGATTGTGCCTTGTGTGAATGGATGACACCTACTGGCATAAACTAAAAATTTCTGGTTTTAAGAAGAAAAATAGCTGTTCACCTCTCAGGCAAAAAGAAAAAACGAAGAAGAAGAAAAGAAAAAGGAAACCACCACCAGCAGAGTTCAACACTATCCCAATGTAATTGCCAGAGGTACTAGTCAAGAGCTTCTTGAAATCATGAAACAATGTTCATGATACAATAAGGGAAAAGCAAACTACATATTTAACATATATAAGCATATAACATATATTTTTTAAGTTTTGTATAAAAATTCATAAATATATAGAAACCATATATTAAAAAAGTGAAAGGATAGGCACTAGAATATTAATTTGCTAATTAATGTGCTAGTATTACCAGTGAATATTTCTCCTTTATGTTTTTCTACACTTTTGATGCTTTCTCCAACAACCAGGTATCATTCTCTTCATGAGCGGGGTGTGTGTGTGTGTTTGTGTGTGTGTATGTGTGAGAGAGAGAAAGAGACAGATTTTTTATTTCTTAAAACTTTACAAATTTAACTATTCATGAGAAAGCAGAGTACCTAAAGTGTAATGAGTGAAAGTTATTAATTAGTTCAGTAATGAGCTTTTATCTATGACCAGGCAAGGCCCCCTTTGTTTATGGTTTTTATTTACTATTCATTGTTGCCTAAGTTTCTTATGAATAAGCCTGAGAGTCATTTTCAAATATTCACATGTTTTCCCTGCCCAATCTTTGTGCTCCCCAAATTCCACTGGAATTTTGATTACATACAGTATTGAATGTCCAGACCTCTTTGCACTACTTCAGAATCTCGGGTACATCCCATAGCCTAGTAACTCATGGTTTTCATAAGTTATTTTATTTTAAAGAAAAAGCAAAGGCTTAATAGATGCAATTACAAATACTAAGAAAATGTCCAGATGTAAAACTCATTTCTTAACCACTATTTTATGTCTCGAGGAGACTTTGGCGGCTATAAGAAATTAACATGTAACATGGATTTCCCCCAATCTTAAGCACTGAATCACTTATGAAGAGGGGAAAGGATCTCACAAGGGTAGTAAGATTTAACAAAGAATTATGAAGAATGGTCGCTTGAAATAGATAAATGGGTAGCTACTTGGGGCTCATATTATGTCAAACAAAAAAATCAGAGATGGCTGAGAAGTTTGATGGAGAAGATGAAGTGACAGAGAGCAGAATACCTTGGCAATTAAGGTAGGCAAAAGAGATGATAAAAAACAAAAAATATATTAACTCACATTTGGATGGCATGGTACAACAGGCTTGATACCTGTACACGTTACTTGTTGAAGGCCAGTGATGTTTTTTACCTGTTGAGTTATGCATAAAAAAGAAAACCAATCATGCACAGGACAGATATTATTGTTGCCATCTTGTTACAATGGAAACCTAAGTCTCAGAGAAGTTAGGTGTTTTACCAAATGAGCGAGGCTAGAATTCATGTATATCTGCTTCTAGATTTGTGCTCTCATGGGTGTCTAGAAAGGAAGAGAAACAAAGGTGTTAGCCTTGTAATAGTGTATCCTGGAGGCGTGGTTCTATCTCTTATGTACCCCAGCCCAGAGAATGCAGTTTCCTCAGATGGAATACTGAATCAAAATACCCAAGGAACACAGCAAGAATTGTCAGAAGAATAGTAGTTCAACCAGAACTTCTTTTTTTTTTTAATAAAAAAGAAGAAAGATGATTGCTAGACCTGCCAGATGATGGTTTAATATGTTCAACCATATTATAAAGTTATAATAGATAATTTTATGCTGGCACAAAGATAGACAATTCAATGGATCACAATGGATATCCAGAAGTAGGTATTTGTGTGTATAAGAATTTAATGTTTGATAAAGTCACTTTATTTTTTATTTTTTTAATAATTTTATTGAATCATAATTGTGTACATTGGTGCAATCATAGGGCACAATGTGCTTCATATACAATCAGAAATATTTTGATTGTACTGTTACAGATAGCCTTCGTGGCATTTTCTTGATCACTATATAAAGACATTGATACTCTACCTTTAATAAGTTTCACCAGCACCCTGCTAAGATGCACGGTAGGTGTGATCCCACCAATTGCCCTCCCTCCACCCATCCTCCCTCCTCCCCTCCCCTCCCTTTCCCTTTTCCCTGTATTCTTGTGCTATAATTGGGTTTTAGCCTTCATATGAAAGCTATAAATTAGCTTCATATTAGGGCTGAGTACATTGGATACTTTTTCTTCCA
>CAUYON010031049.1:0-128702 GCA_963573935.1 Arctocebus calabarensis
AAAAAAAAAAAAAAAAGAAGAGCCCGACCTGAGGGGGCCAGTGTCCTGCAGAGGCTGACATGCAGACCCGCACTTGAGTCAGAAGAGGAGAGCTCTGACAGGAAGCACAAGCAGGCCTCAGCCTACCCAGGAGTGGGGCCAGGAGGGCGTCATGGAGAAGAAGACACTTGAGTTGAGTCCTGAAGGACATGCAGAGGTTACCGAGACAGGCAGGAAAAGAAATTGCATGTGCAAAAGTCTGAGGGAGAGAAGATTGTGTGTCTGCTGCCAGGTCCAACCACAAAGGAGGCTGGGGTGGCTGGACTGCAAAGAGCAAGTGAGTCAGGGCCAGGGCCCTAAGGAGCCAGGCTTGATCCTGTGGCCATTGGGAGCCCTAGGGGAAGGTAATGGTCAGGGATTGATTTCCTTTCTTTTTTCTTTTTCTTTTTCTTCTCTTTCTTTTTTTTTTTTTGAGACAGAGCCTCAAGCTGTCACCCTGGATAGAGTGCTGCAGCATCACAACTCACAGTAACCTCCAATTCCTGGGCTCAAGCAAGTCTCTTGCCTCCGCCTCCCAAGTAGCTGGGACTATAGGCGCCCGCCACAACACCCGGCCATTTTTTGGTTGCAGCTGTCATTCTTGTTTGGCGGATTCGGGATGGATTTGAACCCGCCAGCTCAGGTGTACGTGTCTGGCGCCTTAGCCCGTTGAGCCACAGGCGCCCAGCCCTCTTCTCTTTCTTTTTTTGAGACAAGGTCTCATTTTGTCACCCTCAGTAGAGTGCTATGGCATCATAGCTCACAGCGACCTCAAACTCTTGGGCTCAAGCGATTCTCTTGCTTCAGCCTCCCAAGTAGCTAAGACTATAGGCACCCGCCACAACACCCAGCTATTTTTAGAGGCAGGGTCTCTCTCTGGCTCAGGCTGATCTCAAACCTGTCAGCTCAAGTGATCCATCTGTCTCAGTGTGCTAGGATTACAGGCGTGAGCCACCATACCTCGCCCTTGGGTTGAATTCAAACGATCATCCTGGCTGCTCAGGTAAAACTCACTCCAGAAAGAGAATCTGACATAGAAGTCTGGTCTCAGTGAGGGCACCAACATCTTAGTGGCCCTGGACAGGAGAGAAGAAGCTGGGCTGGCGCAGATCAACCTGTACCGGTACCTCCAAACATCCTGAGTCCTCAGGAAGCCGTGGTATCTTGCTCCGCAACCTGTCCTCCTCTGGCACTGTGAGGTCCCACAGCCCGGGGCAGGGATGTGCCAAGCCATGTTCACGTCAACCTACTCCCATGGCCACCCCTTCCCAGAACTGCCACACTCCCAAAGGCTTCAGAGATCCCTGCAGATTACAAAGTAGGCAGTCTCAAGGCTGAGTCTCCACCATCCACAATGCGGGGGCTGTGTTACTGCTCAGACCCCAACGGCTCTCTTCTCAACTCAGATCACCTTCCCGTCTCCTCTCCAGTTCCTCTCTTCTTCATTCCCCACCCTCTGCCCCACCTTTGAGGCTGATGCTAGGATTAGGGGGGGCCTCTGTACCCCAGAGCCAGCTGTCTAGGCTGAGGGCTAATGACTCAGCCCTGGGTGCCTGGGTGGTCATGGTCTGCCCCACTGAAGATAAAGACAGATGGGCAGAGAGTGGAGAGAGGAACGGGCGTGGATTTTATGACAGTTCCGTGCCTTTAACAACTATTTGTTTAATGGAAAAAGAAGGAAAGACTCTCTGTTGGTAGGGTCAGTGGCCTGGAAAGAGCTGAGTGCCCAGGCCCCCTTCCACCTCTCTGAGGCCCTGCATCCTTCTCTGATTATCCTCTTCAGCAAGACCCCTTCCCCCTTTCCTGAGCCCTTTCCTCACCAAGTCCCAGCCCCACCTGAGCCCCCAAGTCCTTCCCTAAGCCCCACCTCTCATTGGACCCTCTACTTTCACTGAGCCTCAGTCCCTTCCTTTCTGACCTTCATCTCTCCCTATCCCCCAGAATGTGAGTCAGGGATGGCAATGGATTATATTCCCTGTGTCCTCCAAGACAAATCAGAGGGACAGCCAGAGTCCATAGTGAAAGGAGACCAGGTCTGCTCTGAGGAAGAAATTTCTCAAGGTTGGGCCTGGAATCCCCAGTGGTAATGGAGGGAGACAACCAGCCTGGCTGGCAGGGGGCGGTGCCTCAGTTGCAGCTGAAAGGCTGAGATTTTCACTGCACTCAGCAGCAGGTAATCAGAGGCTTTAAGATGGCAGGAGAAAAGGAGGTGGCAGGGTGGGTGTTAAAGTAGGCTGGGGGATGGGGTGGCAGGATACCAGCAAGAGGCAAGCAAAGCCTCTAGGAAGACCCTGGTCCAGGCAGCCTTCCAGGACTCTTTCCTCTCCAGCACTTAGAATTCAAAGCCTCTCCAGCTCTCAACATCAAAATGTCCAGAAAAGAGTTGATGGAGGCCTAGAGCAAGTGCAGGGGCTTGTAACAGCAGCCAAGTTGTCCAGATCCCAGGTCTCCCACCTCCCCAGTCCAAGGTCTTCTTGTGGAAAGATCCATCTCTGGGGGTAAGGGGGTACTATGGCCCAGACACATTTTCTGAAACTTGGATCATCCTCCATGCTGGGGAACTGTGGTGCAGGCTTCCTGAAGAGGGATTCTGGCTGGGCCATGAAGGATAAGTAGAATGGGCCTGGCTGAGTTGGAGAGGGAGCAAATAGCACAGTAAGCACAGAAGGCAGGAAGCCACTGGGGCACAAAGCTGGACACCTGAAAGCCTGCACAGGGCTTGGGGCAGGGGCATCTTCACTCCTGCCTGATCCATCTCCACCTTGCTTTTCCCCCACCCCACCCCCAAGCCTGTGCTCAACACCTTCCCAGTGGGCCTTATCTGTCTTTATGATCCAGCCACCACACACCTGCTGCTGTTTGCCAGCCTGCCGGTCATCTAGGGTTTCCTGGAGGAATGCTCCCCTCCCTCAGCACTGCCAGAGCCTCAGGCTCCACTTCACCCTGCAGGCAGGTACCTCCACCTCCTGATGGGACCAAAGCCACAGATGGCATTGGAAGAACCCCATACTCAACCTTACTGATCTATTTCACAGAAAAAGAGACTGAGTCCAGAAGAAAAGTAATTTTCTCAAGATCAGCCAAGACTAATCATTGGTTAAGATTTGGGAGTGTAACTAGCAATACTGAGCTCCTACTGTGTGCCTGGGCACTGTGCTAAGCACTTAGCACCTATTATCTGATTAAGCCAATAGATAGGTCCTCCAGGAGGGACATAGTAAGGCAGGGATGGGGCGGGGCTAGAACCCAGGTCTGTTTGACTCTTCTTCCAGTGCTCTTTCTTCTTCCATATACCTAGCTCTCAAGCCTGCATCCTGCTGGGAACTCCTGAGAGCAGGACCCAGCCTGCCCAGGGGCCTCTCTCAGCCCTAATTGTGTGATGGGCTCACCCCCAGACACCAGGCAGATACCAAGGCCTCAGGAGAGCAAGGACACCAGAGAGAGCACCAAGCCTAAACCTCCACTCTCAGTCCTGGCTGGCCTGATGAACGATGATGTCTATATCCCCCAGGACGCCCGCCCTGTCATCACCCCTCTCATCCTCCTTGCCCTCACATCCCCTGGCCCACCTCAGCCTCTTGGAATCTCTGACCCCTGTCTCCCAGCAAGCACTTGCCTCCCCATCTCCACTGAACTCTGAGCTAATTGCATTTGAACATTCACTTTTAATTGCTTGTTGGGGTAACTTTTCCAAAGGCCTTACTGAGTCTGAAGTGTTGGGAGGGGATGCTGAAAGGACTGTGGAGATCTGAGCCCCCTCAAAGAGGCCTGGGCCACAGACACCTCCCTCTCTTACACACAGCAGACGGCCTGAGTGTGCAGGTGAGAAGAGGCAGGGCAGACCCTGCTGATGCCCCACTGCCTCCTTAGCCTCCTATCCCCTCTCCCCCTGGAAGCCTGCCCAGGCTGCTTCAAGGAGCCTTCCCAGAGGAGTTGAGCTCATATTAGGCAAAATTCTTTAGAATCAGGGATGGGAGGTGCCAGCTCAGAGGAGAAAAGGGGATAGTCTAGAATTTTTTTCTCGAAGAGCCCGGAGACCTTTCACATGGGACGTGGCGGCCAGAGAGGGGTGGTCAGTGGCTTTGTTCACACAGTACTTGAGGGGAGAAGTTCTTGGGAGCAGTTGAAAGGAACTCACTGGGAGAACAGGAGGTGGGAAGACTCTGAGCTTTTGGAGAAGACCCAGCTACTTCCATGAGAAAGGGCCAGGAAGAGACCAATATCCTCGAATCCAGGGTTTAGTGCTAGGAGGGGCCTCAGGATGATGAGTCCAGCATGCTTAACCAGAATTCTCTCTATGGCCTCCGGGAAAGGTGACTGGCTTCTCAGGCTTAGCTGCTACTCAAACAAGCCACATCCCTGGACTGCTTGGCCTTTTTCAAAGCCCTCCTCATGGATGGAGCGCTGCCTTCTGGGAACACCCCACCAGTGCCCACTCTGCCCTCCGCTCCCTGCCCAGTGCTACTTGGGCCCCACCATCGCCCTTCATCTGGTGCTTAGGAGGCAATGGCCACACCCTTCAGAGCTCTCGCCCCCCTGCTCTCTTACCCTCAACAATTACTCATCTGCCAAGCTCTACTTTCTCTCACTGTCCCCTGAGTGGCCAGGAGCCAGGAGACCTGTGTCCCAGGCCTAGCTCTGCCTCCTATCTGGCATGTGGCCTTGGACACATCTCATGGCATTTGCCCATCCAGAAATTGAGGCTGAATTCCATGCTCAGAGGTATCAGGGGACCATCAGGCACCGATCCCATGATCCTACAGTCAATGACTCTAGTATTTCATCCTACTGATAACACCCAAAGGTAGCATTCATCAAGGATCAGCCTGTTTTAAATGCTTCACCTATGTTAAACACATGTAATCCTCCCAACAACCCTATTAGATAAGCAGTATTATTATCACCATTTCACAAACAAGAAAACTGAAGCACAGAGGCTGTATAATTTGCTTGAGGTTATACAGCTAGTAAACAGGGAGCTGAGATTTGAACCCAGACAGTGGGGTCCCAGGACCCTCAGCAGGATACTGCCTCTGATCTCCCATTCTCAGATATAGGGGTTGGCACCACGAGCTCCTGCAGGCCCTCCATCCTGGGATTCTGTGTCCAATCTCATAGGGAGTTCTCATAGTGTGCTGGGATTCTAACTGATGGACACTGTCACCCCAACATTCTCAGACCTCACTCTAAGGAGGCCACAGCAATTTAAAAGAACTCTGTGAACAGAAAACCTGCCAGTTGGCACTTTCCCTGGGCCCAACTTCCCAGCAGAGAGAAGACATTGCTTCTGCTCTTCTATGCTGGGGTCAGTGACCTGGCCAAGGAAGCCCACTTGGCAGGGAGGTTGGGTTCAAGGTTGGATGCGGAGGGCCAGACCAGATGACTTTGGAAAGGTGCCTCAGCCCTGAAAAATACTGGCCATGCCAGAAAGCAATGGGGTTGCAGAGAATGGCTCACCGGACTTTCCCCTCCTGGGGCAGCTCATGTGGCGGGTCCTCGCATACCAGCCGGGACTCCCCATCCAGCAGGTAGGTGTAGACAATCTCCTAGGACAGAAGGCATTCATGAGATCCTGCAGAGAGGTTCTTCCAGGTGCACAGTACCAGTCTGCACACAGGGGTCTGCATGGCAAGGTCACAGACCCTCTGGAAGTGGATCTATGCATTTGTGTGTTTTGTTTGCTGGTTTTTATTCCCCAAGTTATACTAATGCGCAGGCAGGGGGACAAAACACCCTTATGAACTTAGCACCTCACCTTCTCATCGTAGAAGGGATTCTGGGCAGGCAGTAATCCCAGAACCTGTGACTTTCTTTACCTGTCACCCCAGAGCCAAGGTGCTAGGGAAAGCATTTGAAGGACTGAAGGTGCAGACAAATTACTCCTTACGGGGAATATTTCCCAGCCTGACTCTAGCCTCTGGCATTCAGCAAACAATAACTGAGTACCCGGCCATACCGGGGAAGGGTCTCAGAATGCCCCAGGAAGCTTCCCTCCTACAACTCCACCAGAAACCACAAACCCATGAGCTGACGGACAGGAGCACAGAGCAAGGCACTATACCTGTCCTCAGTGGAGGCGGAGGAGGGCTTCCTGGGGCAGTGACCTTTAAGCTGTAATTGAGTAGGAATTAAACACATTCAAGGAGCAGGCCCAGTGTAGACTGGCTCCTGGGCACAGCATGTATGCAGGTAGGTCCAGAGGTGTAAAGAGCACGGAGCATTTAGGAACTGACAATGCAAGGGCCATGGGTTATGGAAGGCTGGGGTCCATCTGGCTGAACAGGAAGAGCCAGAGCTGGAGGGGGAGGGGAGCCAAAGGGAGAGTTGTGAGCAGATTTATATTTTGGACCAATCGTTCCCCAGAGTGAGATCAAAGCTCTTGCTCCAGGCTTGTTGAGTCTTCAGCTCTTCAATCTGCCCTCCCCAAGGGCCTAGAGCAGTCTTGGGCCTCAGTTCCAGGCCGAGTTTTGGCAAAAGTAGTCGCCCTCAATGACCTACAGGCAAAAATTCACATTCCTTCCCAACAGAACTTGTACCCCTTAGGCCTCCTTCACCAACCCCTTTGGGCACAGGCCTGCAGGGTAACTCTGCAGTTTTCTCTGTGGGAGGGTGTAGGAAGGCTCTCCCTTCTGCTAAGGGTATAAGGAATATCTGGGAGGGCTTCCGGAGGAGGTGACAGTGGAGCTCAATGTTAAAGGTCCACCCTCAGTGAGCGTAGAATCCTTAGCAGAAGCAGTTTTCTTCTGTAACTCTACAATCCTGCCAGCCAATCTTGATGCCCTTGTCTGTCCCTAGCCAGGCCCTACCTCCTCCCAATACCCAGAAGATGGCCTGGCCACCACTTCCAGAGACCCTGAGTCAGGTTCAATGGTAGTGGTGGGGTGGGAACAATAGCGCCTGAGAGGAGTGAGCAGGGCAGATATCCTCTTGTCTGGCTTGGAGCCCCCTTGTCCTCCAGGCATCAGGCGGAGAACTCAGGGTTAAAGAATTCAGTGGGAAGGAGGCCGCCCACTCCCCTGCTATATCCAGCCTCCTTCTTGTCATCTGACTCTTCCAGCAGCCTGGGAGGGGCCTGAGCTATTTAGCTATAAGAGGTTAGGAGACCATCCAGGGTCACAAAGAGAGTCCTGCCGGGCAGAGAGAGGGGTAGTTAATCCATCACTGTTGGGGTCAGAGTGGGATAGATCCTCACTTCACTTCCGGATGTCCGTGTATCTCCCACCCCCCCACTCTCAGTCCTCTGAGTTAAAATTAGCTGAGTTTATTGGAGAGAAGGAGGGAACCATTTCAGACACAACAGCACCATCTGCATTTGGGGCTGCCTGCCACAATGGGTGCTGATGAGGAAGCCAGGTGCCAGCAGCATTCCTCTCTGAAGAGGGGGGACCCCTCCCTGGGGGCAAAGCTGACCTCAGCTACCTTAACCTCACTGGGGGCTGAGCCTTCCATGAAATCGAGACAGGGCTCCCCACAGTTGGGGCTTCCCTAGAGCCTGCAGGTCTTGGGTGGGCCAGGAACGGACCCGCAGCTGTCATCCCAGCCCCCAGCTTTGACAGACAATTAATCCAATGCTTCCATACTGGCACACCCACCAGGGCCTCGGAGGCAGGGCATCCTGCCTGTGCAAACAAGCGGCCAGTCAATTCCTCCTCCTGCTCCCAGGGCTGCCTCAATAGCCACAGGGGCACTCAAGGAAGCCCTGAGGAAACTGACTTGCCAGCTTCCCCCACCCTCCCTTTCCAGATGTGCCTCTAGCCCAGGCCAGATGTTGCCTCAGTCCTATCCCTCTCTGGGAGGGTTTATTTTGGGGCACCAATACACCACCCACTTCCTACCAATTTCATGCTCAATAAAGCTCACTCATTAGCTCTCCTTCTGGGTTCTGAACTTCTAGGAGGTTTTGGGAAGACAGAACCAAGAGGGAAAGGGGGTGCTTAGGTGCCAAGTCCCATTTGTCCCTGTCATGCTGTGTGACCTTGGGGGAGCGCCCTTCCTTTCTGAGCCTCTGGTTTGTTCATCCATCAGGCAGATTCAGGGACAATGGGCTCTGGTGGGGTGAGGAGGCTGCCTTCTGAGCTGGCCCTATTTCCTGGAGCAGAGGCTGCCTTGGCTGGTGTTTAGAGCAGGAAAGAGGACATTCAAGGCCACCAGGACTCAGTGTGGGCATCTCCTCCTCCAGGAAGTCTTCTGTGCCCCCTAGGCTGGATCAGACCCCCTTCCCTAGGATCCAAAAGTCTAGCTTCCCTCTTTGGCATAACTGAGACAACTGCTGCTTTGGGCCATGAAGACCAGTTTATCTACCCTCCTGCCTAAGGGAGGAACACTGGCCATTGAAGCCAGGTTGGGAAGTGGCCTAGGGAAGAAAAAGAGGGATACAATTCCCTCTACCTGGCACTCTAGGCCCAGGCAACCATGGTCACAACTCTCTACCTGCCCCAAACCTGCAACCCTATTCATGGTATTGGGATGGGATGGAAATAAGCTGAAACATTGCTAGAGGCCACCTTTCCAGTATCCCGTCTCCAGGGCACTTTAAACCAGTCTATTCATCAAGCTGAGCACTATGGTAGCACCTCCCAGACCTGGCTTCCAGGAAGTTCTTCTGCATGTCTACCCTCAACCTCTCCTGCTGCACATATTCCAAAACCCACCTGGCTCCACTATGTGGTAACTGTTATCCTAGGTGAATCTCTTTCATTGTCTGAGACACAGATCTTCCGATTAACCTCTAAGGCCCCTCTGGCTTAGACATTGCAGGATTCCTATGTAAGTTCATTCTTTGTTACTTAGCTTCAGGCCAACTCCTCCAGAAAGCCCTCTCAGAACACTCCCTAGACCCTTCACTTTCCCATGAGAGTCCTCTGGGCAGGGATCCTGCCTCTTCCTCCCTCCTTGACCCTGGGTAAGATACAGCACAGATCTGGTCAAGGTTTGGAGTAATGCACTTACCACTCTGGGGAGCACAGCTGACAGGGCCTCCTTGACAGCTCGTCTCAGGCCCGCAATGTCGATGACAGAGCCCAGGCTCAGCAAAGCATCCTGGAAGAGAGGAAAGGGCAGTGAGGGTGCTGCCAGACAGGCCAGAAGCTCCCCCTGCTTTGATCAGAGCCTGAGACTCTCAGACTCTTGAATCCTGGGATCTTAGGATCTCAAAATCGGTCTTTAAGGTCATAGAATGTCTGAGTCCTCTCCTTTTATAGATGGGGAAACTAAAGCTCAGAGAAGGGGTAGGGACTTAGCAAGAGCCTCATGGTGAGTCAATATTTCAAGCCTGAACTGGGCCCTAGGTCTCTTATCCTTTAGTCAAGGCATAGTAGGGAAAGTTCAAAAGCTTCCACATTAAAACAAAACAAAGCAAGCAAACAAACAAAATAAAAACAAATTTGAATACTTGTCCCACCATATATTAGCAATTATGTGTCCTGGTTGAGTTATGGAGCCTGTGTCTCACATCCGTAAATTGGGAGCAACTATGGCTATTGCCCCCTACAAGCCAACATGAAGACAAAATGAAATAGAGCACTAAGAAATAAAAATAAAAATGAAACTGAACACCAAAAGTGCCTCACAGGCTCGGTGTCTGTAGCTCAGGCGGCTAGGGCGCCAGCCACCTACACCGGAGCTGGCAGGTTTGAATCCAGACCGGGCCAAAAAATAGCTGGGCGTTGTGGTGGGCGCCTATAGTCCCAGCTACTTGGGAGGGTGAGGCAAGAGAATCACTTGGGCCCAGGGGTTTGACACCACAGCACTCTACCTAAGGTGACAGCTTAAGACTCTGTCTCCAAAAAAAATTAAATTAATAAAATAAAAGTGCCTCACAGAGTACCCAGCACAAAGCAGGTGCTCTTAATGTTTGCTGAAGCTGGGTCCCGCTCACTCTTTCCAGAAGACAGTGGTCTCACCCAGGCTTGCTTCCAGCCTTGTGAGGGGCTAGGTTGAGAGTAGCAAGGGTCTGGTGGGTGCACGACCCATAAGATGGGAAAACAGTTGGTCCAGCTGTGGCAACCACAGGATAGAAAAGAGAAGTCAGCCTTGACTGCTTCCCAGCCCTCCCGTCCCAGGAACAGGCCTTGTCCTTGCAGAGCTTGAATGGAGACAACCAAAGTCCCTGCTTCTCACTCTATTAACTTGGCCAGAACCACAGGGATCAAAGAGAAAGGTAACAGAACAGGGGATCCAGGGCCAAGGCAGGATCGTGACTCACACCATCTATTCAGCCATGCCCTCCCCACAGCCCTTGGAAATCCTTTCAGATGTCTTCCCTGTGGATGGCTGGGTTTGTGTTCAAAAAGCAAAGTGTTTAATTATAAGATGACGGAAACCGCTTTCACCTCCATTCATGTGACAATAACATGAGGTTGAGGGTCCTAGAGGACCACAAACTCAGCATGAACCCACAGTGTTACCATGGCTGGTAAGAAATTCAAATGCTGAAACTGGAGGCTGTATTAATAGAGGTCTGTACACCCAAATGACTCCCTCAGACCATCCCCGCTTCATTGTGTCCCAGATGAGGACAAGATGAGACCCATGTAAGGAAGGAATTAGAAACCAAGTCCCCTGCCCCTGACTAAGACAAAATAACCTAGGGATGCCTCATCTAAAGCAAAGCAGACCGAGGGCTTTCGGTCTCCAACTCCAATTTCTGTGATCCTCTGGGGTGAGGAAACTGAGCTCTGTGGCCCCATGGACACTTGGGGACCATAAGATTTCATAGGAGGCTGGCATTTGTCCAGTGGGATGAAAGGCCTTCCTCCAAGCAGAGTCATGCTACAAATGCAGAGACCACCAGGAGAGAGGGAGGAAGTGAGCCGCCCATCTCTAAATGCAGAGGGAGTTCTGTACTGGGGTCTAAGTGAAACTGGGGTTCAGACTTCAGTTCCAAATGTCACTCTTGGATCTTCTTGGATGCAGTTTCCACCCCCTCCCCAACCCAAACCTATGCTCCCAAGGGAGTGGGGCAGCCATGGGCTTTCTCATCAAAAGCTCGCTGGCCTTGCTTTCCCCACCCACCCCCCAGTCTCCCTTTAATTCCTCCCACTGCTCAAGGATGAAGATACATCATGGTCACAGGGGGATGTCTGCCCTCAGACCTCGGAAGCTGTCTGATTCCAGACAACACAATTGCTGTCCTTTGACCCTTGGGTGGTCCTCATCGCAGTTCACACACACTCAGTGCCACACAGCCACAGACCCCCACGTCCTCGCAGACACCTCAGCATGCCTTCAGACACACACACACACAGGTTCTCACCAGTGCAGCTACTTTCTTATGGACTCAGAGGGCAAGGGCTTGAGTAACACCTGCACACACAGTATGCATTTAGGTCAATTCTAAAGACTAAAGGGAGAAGAAATGCCCTAAAACAGTCCCAAGATAAAGTCCTCTAGACCCAAGCTCCCCAGATTGAGGCTCCAAGAGCAAGGTGAAGATGATGATGCTGAGTTAGGTCTATCCCTGCCTCTGGGCAGGGGAGTCAACGAGCTGAGCTGACCCCTGATAGACCCTGCCCTCTGGAGTCTGGCGTGTGCTGGAGAGTTGGAGAAGAGGGGCCCAGCTGATGGAGTGAACCTGATATGGGGGAAGAAAATCTTCAAAGCTACGGGCTTCAGACAGCTAAGTCTCCCCATTTGACAGATGAGGAAACTGAGGCCTAAAAAGAGCTAATGACCCACCTGTGGTCCACCTACCAGTCAGGCAGAGCCACATCCAGAACCTAAATCGCTGGATCTCTAGCCTCTGTCTGGCTCCTGCTCAGCACCCAACCCCCAGCTCCCGCCCCAGGGGGCTTAGAAAGAACAAGTCTGTCCTTTGTTCTGATTGGTGGGCTCCTCCACCTGCCCTTTGCTTCGATTGGGGGATGCCCTGAACTGTCCTTTACAGGAATTGGTGGGTGCCTGTCTGCCTTTGTTCTGACTGATTGTTTTCTGTGATTTTTTCAGGCCAAGGGCAGGCTAATGGCAGTGGGGGGAGTGTGATAGGAAAATTGGGATGAGTAGGGTCAGCAGCAGAGAGAGGGCTTCATATTTGTATCAGAGTGGGCTGGACGCAGATGTGGCTGATGAAGCCCAAGGCTCATAGCCTGGCATCCTTCTGTCCACCCACCACCTGGCCCTGCTCAGCCTGCCCCAGGACTGGGAGTGTTGGGTGTAGGGCTACAGCTGGGAAGGGCCACTTCCAACTGGCACAGAAAGAGGACTTCAAGGTTTGCTCAAATGCCACCTCCTCCATGAATCGTCCCCAGCTCTCAAAGAAACCTCACCTCCACTGCACAGGGAAGAAAACAGCTCAAATTCCAAAGCCCAAGAGGTGTGGGCTCTGGAGGGCGGAGTTGCTGCCTTAGGAAAGAGAGGAGAGAATCAAAGGGGAGGAGCTGAGAATGGAGAATGGGGGAGAATCCGGAATTAGAGACACAGATGGAAGCCCAGGCTTAAGTCAGGGGCTTGAATCTTTAAAGGAATCTTAAAAGAAAGAGGAAAAGAAAAATACAGACACAGCCATTTCTGCTTGCATGCCCATCTACAAGTGCCACACAAACACATGTTGTCATGTACACACTTCTGTGCACACATGCACAAGCTCTCACATAGACATTCACGCACAGATAAAATTGCAGCCATGTATCCAATGCACATACAAATTTGCACTTGGACACACACATACACACACACAAGGCTCAGGTTCAGGGTTGACGTTCACATTTCCTGCCTTAAAAGGGACAAACATTAGTATAAATATCAGCATAGACTATATCTCAGACCCCAGGGGAGAATTTGTAATGTGTTGAAAAAAGCAGTGATGTTCAGTCCTGTCCCAGATTGACTACAAAAGTTGTGGGTGGCCTTAGCGGGCTCCTTTTCTCTTCTGAGCCTCAATTTCCTCATTAACCAAAATGGGTCTTTCTAGCTCTGCAGAATATAGTTCTATGGTGTTATAGCTTATTTTAATGCAAATCGACAGATGAGTGGATGGATGGATGGATGGATGGATGGATGGATGGATGAGTGGATAGTGGGTGGATATGTAGGTGGGTGGGTGGATGGATGGATGGTTGGGTAAATAAATGGTGAGTGAATATGTAGGTAGGTGGGAGGACGGATGAGTTAGTGGATAGATGGGTGGGTGGATGGATGGATAGATGGAGCCTTCCTGCTCTTCCCACCTCCCTACCTGTCACTCTGTAGTCCACGTACTAGTCCCGAGAAAAGGGGAACCTATTCTGGATCAGGCCTCTTCTGAAGAGGATTGGGACACCGTTTGGGGGCCGGATCAGCATTTCTGCACTCAGCTGGGGAGAGGAGAGGGTCTGAACTAAACTCTAAATCTTTCTTAAAGTCTACAGTTACATGAAACCAGAGACGTTGGCCTTGTCCCCTCTGGAGCTAGCAGCAAAGGGACTGATGCCCCTCTCAAAGGTCGGGTCACTGCCACAAGATGTTCTGTCTCTCCCACCTTCCACAAGTCCTCCTATAGCTCTCCCCACTGGTAATAACTCACAATTCTTTTTTTGGAACAAAGCCTCCCTGTGTCCCTCTCTCTGGCCTACGGGATGATGATAACATCAAACTCAAAAGTACCTCCCAAGACTCAAGCAGTGTTATTGGGACTGGGTTGCTACTGATTTATCCAACTCTGCTTGTCCTGGGGCCCCTATGAGTTCCTCCTCTTTCTCTCCGCCTAAAGGGAAGGCTCTTTCAAGACCCCAGAACCTTGGAGCTCCCTTCCCTTCCCTCTGGGGCAGGCTTTCCTGTGCTCTCTGCGTGGATCTCCCTGCCTCGCCCAGCCGACGTCCACTTCTGCTGCAGGCTGCGCTCCTGTCTCCTCAGGAGGGGTCCTGACACCTTTTTCCACATTTCCTCTCAGACGGCTTCTCCCACTCTCCCTCTCTCTCTCCTGCATACTCCCTGTCCCTACCAGCTCCTGTCTCACCTGCCCACTCCTCCCCCAAATCTCCAAGTAGTCGCCTCGAGAACCTGGGGAGAAAACACCTGGCCCACGATGGGCACCTGCACAACGGGGCAGCCTGGGATGGTGGCTATAGCTGGGAAGTAAAGTGCCAGGGTAGATGCCATCTACACCTCTTTTGCCTCCTGCCTCTTGTTCTGGTGAGCAATATACACAGTGCCTTAACTTCCCAGAGAACGAGGCTCTTCAAAGCAGAGGAGCTCTTACCCACCTCTGTGCCCAGCATGTGCCTGGCACTGGCAAGCACAGCTGCCTGCTCAGGGTGACGGCAGAAATCCCCCCAAAGGAGGCTTCCTGAGGGCCCAGACCTAGAAGACCCCTTTGGCTGGGTCTGAGCCCAGCACCCCAAGCTTACTCTCCTGGCAGCTTTCACAGCACGCCCAGCCTGCAGAGTCAAAGACAAGCAAGGAGAACAAGGCGGCTCCTCCTTCTTCCTCCCCACCCGCCCACGCCTGCCACCTGCCTGAGGAGCCGCCTCTGACAGATGCTGGTGCCTTGAAGACTCAGCAAGGAGCTGCCTGTGAGCACTCAGATCTTGCACCCCCAGACCTTCCTACAACAAGGCTGAGCTGGCCCAGGGGTGGGAATATAGAGGAAAGAGGCTTGGTGACTCTGGGAGACCTCGTCTGAAAGAGGAGGCAGGATAGAGACCCAGGCCACAGCTAGCCTAGTCCAGGGGTCCATGTTCTGCTTGAGTGGGTCATACATCTTTGGGAAGGGAAGGCACCGTCCTCAAGGACCTACTGTGGCTACAGGTGTCCCCTAGTGGTTCTCAGACTTTAGTGTGCACCAGAATCACCTAACGAGCTTGTTAAAACACAGACTACTGGGCCGCACCTCCAGAATTTCTGATATAGAAAGTCTGGAATGAGGTCCAAGGACGTGCATTTCCGAACATTCCTAGATAATGCTGATTCTGTGGTCTGGAGAACACAGCTTGAGACCCGCGGCCCTATGCTGTGTTGAGGAGCGTGGGAGGAGCGTGGGAGGGGCCTGTTTTGCTCATCCCAGGTTACAGGTGAGGAGCTAACGACCAGGCACGAACTGCCCACCCTCTGCAGTGAGTCTCCATTCCCACCACACAGAGGACTCCTCAGGGAAGGTTTGGAAGGAGGGGAGGAGTGAGGAAGGAGAGCATGTGCTGGGGCAGTGGGATGGTGAGAGACAAGGGAGTGTGGAAGGGGCCACCTGTGGCTGAGGAGCCCAGCCCTAAAAGAGAGGCTGCAGGGGCTTCCCCCCTTCTCTCTTTGTCTCCTCTCTTCCCTCCTGGGCCTCCCACCTTCCCTTCTACCCTCCCACCCCATCTGTCCCCACTGCCCACCCTTTGCAGACTCCGGCTTCAGTTGTTACTCCAACAGGGCCGCGTCTCCAGCCTCCGAGCCACACTGGAGACACGTGCACTGTAGAATACACCTGAGCCCAGTCCTGGCGCCTCCTGGGGGCGTCCCCCTCCCTGACGATCCTGACCCCACCTTGTTGACTCCTCCTGGGCCTCTCCTCTCAACTCCTCCAAGGCACTCCCAGATTCTCCTCTAGCCCCTGCCTCTTCCAGAAGCCCTCCTGATTGTCCCAGGCCCACTGGGTCCATCAAGGTCTAGGTGAGGGATAAAGGATGAGAAGAGAGCAGGAGCTGCCTGAACCACCAGTTCTCCATGGCCAGCTGAGGCCGACTCCCCGGGATCCCTTCAGTCCCTAGCCCACTTCTGCAGGCAGGAAAAGAGGGAATAAGGGGACAGGCAGCATAGACAGGGGACAAGAGCTAGTGTGGGGAGGACGGATGGCCCTGAGAAAGAAGCACTACAGAGGGGGACAGGGTGGGCTCAGGGCTTCCCACACCCACTCCCCACCTGGCACTGCCTCTCCCTACTCAGCAGAGCCAACAGTCGCCCCCATCCCTGTTGCCTACATTCTCCTCAAAGCACATCACCAGCATCTCCCTCTCTACTGCCACCCTCATCTATCCTGGTCACCTGGCACTTGTAACTCTCCTCATCTCCTGGCCTGGGGCCCATAAGGCAGAGTTAGGCACAGAGGGGTCGTCCTAAGGAGGCAGATGGAAGCACACTGTCAGTCAGGGACATGTCCCTACAAGAGAGAGGCCTGGGCAGGAAGGAGGAGTGAGTTCCCAGTCCCCAAGAATGTGCCAGCAAGAACACACCAGACTCTCTCCAGGAGTCTGTGCCCTGGAAAAGTGCCTGGGTGAGTTGGCTGGCCTGCAGCTCTGCATTTCATGACCCTAAATGTCTGATCACCTTCTTCAGCCTCACCCCCTCACATGGCCTCCATGGTGGGTTGGGAGTTGGACAAGTGTGTCCAGGAAAGGCATAGTGGCCCATGCAGGAGAGGGGAAGGATGCTGAGAAACCACCAGGGCCAGTGTCAAAGGAAACAATGGCTGAAGGAATAACTGGATGAGTGATTGGTTGAATAAATGAATGAATGAGTGAGTGAGTGACCTCCCTTCTCTGGGCCTCCTCCCTTTCCAGGCAGATCTGACTTCTCCTCTAGGTTCTCACATGCCCTTGACCCCCATGAGGGTGTGGCCAGTGCATTGCCACTCTTTCCCATCTGGCTCCCCCATCACACTGGGAGCTCTTGGAGGCAGAGGTCGTATGCTGCTCCCCTTTGGGTCCCCAGCATCACCCAGCCCATCACAGGTGTTGGAAGGTATTTGCTGAGTTGTAAAATGACAGGCTGAACTCCTGAGCACCCAGGGCTGATGGGGTAAGTGCCAAACACCATCACTGTGCAGAGGGGTGAACCCCATGACCCCTGGAGGATGCCCCAGGCTAGGGAGACACCTGAGACCTCTCAAAGCAAGGGCAAGTGCTGGCACACTCCCAAGTCTGGCACAGTGATCATCCTAGAGAAGGGGCCTGGGAAAGAGGGTGTCTTATGTTGAGAGCCGTTGGCAACTTTACCAAGGCACTTCCACAGGCCAGGGGGCCCCTCCTGTTTCAGATCATCTCTCAGTGCAGACTAGGCACAGGGCAGCAGGTTAGGAGGGAGGGGCTCTTCCCCAAGAGGGGCACCATCACTGTCATTTTCCTTTATGGAGTGAGGTCACCTCCTCCAGGAAGCCTTCCTGGGTGGTCATCTGTCCTCCTCTCAGACCTCTTGAAAATTCCATAGGACCGGGGTCTACCAGGCCCCAGGCCTCATGAAGTCCAGTCCTCAGCTTGTTGGAGGTAGATTAAGGCCAGAGGAGGCAGAGAAAGACTTGTCGTGGTTCTCACCTGGAGTCAGAAGACTATGTCCCAGCCCACCCCTGCGGACCACACTGGGCCATCTTTTTTCTGAGCACCGTTTGTCTTTGGGGTCCCTCTAATACCCTGCCTTGACCAGGGGATGCGCTGAACTGCTCTCAGATGTGAAGAAGTGGGGCTGTGTGTCTTCCTCCAGGCCAGAGACTGAGTCTCTTGTCTCCCCATT
The DNA here is from genome assembly GCA_963573935.1 of Arctocebus calabarensis. Lineage (NCBI taxonomy): Eukaryota > Metazoa > Chordata > Mammalia > Primates > Lorisidae > Arctocebus > Arctocebus calabarensis. The sequence goes on from CAUYON010031049.1 coordinate 17,416, forward strand.
GTGCTAGACACTGTGTCCTCAGTGGGAAGTAAATGCTGAGTGACAGCGACCTGGCATAGGGTTGGTGTGGGCCTGCAGAGGGAAGGGAGGAGGGCCTGGCCCGGGATGGGAGGGGGCCTAGCCATGCTGGTCTCCTCAGGGACAAGGCAGAGTGCCGGCACAGAGCGGCTGGGTGCCCGGGGACGCCTGCCTTGGGGCTTTCCCCAACTGTGCCGAGCTCTTTGTTTCCCATCCCTCAGCCTCCCTGGATCTCCAAGCCTGTCTCTCTTGCTGTCTGTTCCTCTCTGGTGTGTGTCTCCCACAGCCTCACGCCGCTTTATCCCATGACTGTATTTGGCTCTATCGTCAGAGCTTGGCCCATCCCAGCTGTTCCCCAAATCCTGGTGGGAGGGGGAAAATGGGAGTATGAGAAAGACAGAGACAAAAACAAGTACCAATTCAGACTTGGAGGGACAGACATGAGCCAGGACACCCTGGGACAGGGGCTGGAAAGATGGGGCTGGACAAGGAAGCCCCCAAGAAGCCGCTGAAGATAAAGCTGGAGTTGGGGGAGGGGTGGGGTCCCCCCTTCCTCTGAGCTCACTCCAGGCCCCCTTCTCTCTCCCTGCCCCTGCAGGAATGTGTGAGCACTTTTATTGTTCCTAAAAATAGCCTTTCTTTTTGGGGGGTTGGGGTGGGGAATCTTCTGGGCAGGGTTTATGTCAGACATGCCCCTGCCTCTGGGCTCCCATCCACCGTGTTCCTGCTTTCCACCTACAGTGCTCTGCTAAACACAAATGTGACTCTATCCCTCCTTCAGTTAAGATTGCCATGGCTCCTGGGATCCCCCCACAGTAGGCACTGAGCTCCCAGGCTATTGGGAACTATTTGTAAAGGCTCAGCACAGAGCCGGAAGCAGGGCTCACCTAGGACCAGGGGCCACTTCCTTCCCTCCATCAGGGCTCTGCCTGCTCTGGCCTCAGGCCTCCTTCCAACTCTCCAGCCCTATTCCCTCCACCTCCTGCATCGTTCCCCACCTCTGGGTCTTTGTTCTTCCACTCTTGCACTGTGGTGTCCTCTCTCCTCCCCTGTCCTTCCAGGCCCAGCCCTCTCCCCTGATCTTGTCCTCTGGCTGTTCACTGGGACTCTCATCCTGCCTCCTCCCTTCCCTGCTTCCCTGGTACAGCAAGCAAGGGACTGAGGGCTGGGGTCCTGACAGCGCAGACAGAGAGTGTGCTAGAGACACTGCAGGCTCTGGGCCCCATGCCCTGCCCTGAACCCGGGCCCTCCTGTCCCCTTCTCAGCCTCTCCCCAGCTTTGGTTTCTCCTCTGGACCTTAGGCGCCAAGAGTCTCAGTCTATTTCTGCCTCTAGGGGAAAGTGCATCCTGTCTCGCCTCGTCTCTGCCTCTGTTTCTCAGATGAGAGGAGCAAGCCCCAGAGAGGGGAGGCAATGGGCCTAGGAGGTGATGGGAAGCTGGCCATGGGCCTGGGTCACGGGGGCTGCGGGGCAGAGGCGGGCTCCTCACAGCCTACTAGCCTGCCCAGCCCGCCAAGGCAAGCAGGCTGGCATCCACAATTATTTGCCTTTGGAGGGCCCAGGAAGCCAGAAAACAAACATCCGGAGTCTCTGGAACTTCTCCTACTCTGTCTCCTCACATCCCGAGGATCCAGAAGCCAGCATGGGTACACGTGCAGCGTACACACACACACACACACACAGGGCTGGGTAAACATGAGTCTGGGATGTCTTATAGGATTGTTGTGCCTGTGGAATCATGAGGGTCCTTCAGAGGCCCAAAACCCTGAAAAGAAGCTTAGGTTCTATATGCAATTCAGAATACACTCTATCTTGGAAATGGAAATTAGAATAGCTTTTATTAGAATAGGCTTTTCTGATTGCAGAACTCAGGATACACTATCAAAACTGACCTTTTCTCTTACTTTATGTGGTGCTCCTACATTGCTGGTGGCCTAAGCACGTGTGTGGACTGCCCATTAGTCATCCACAATGGCAAATCCCTATGGGCCATCACGTGACCATGGCCGAATATGTCCCTTGGGTTACTAGGAAAATGTTTGTGTGAAAGAATGTATGTCTGTGCTTCTGTGGGAGACTGTGCGAGAGTGTAAACACGTGTGAGCACTCTGTGTCCGTGTCTGCGTCAGTCATCTGTGTGGGTGGTCATCTCAGCCTGTGTCCATGCCTACGTGATCTGGGTCGTCAATGTCTACGTGACCCTGGTGTGTGCAATGAATGTGTGGCTGTCTGGGGAACTGTGAGTGTGCTGGGGTGGCTGGTCTTGTCTCTTAAGAGTGAATGAGGGTTTGGCTCACAGTGTCAGCACCCACAGGATCTAATTCCCTTCCATTCCGTCTCCTCCTTCAGATCAGGGCTCACTTCCCTGTCCTGCCACACACTATGTACATTGGACAAGTCTTTTAATCTATCTAGGCTCTGTTTATTCCTCTGTAAAATGGTACCTTCCCTCAGAGCCACCGACAAAATTAAACTACAACCATCCAAGTCTTGAGTAAGGTGGCTCCTTGCGGGGGCTAGAGTTACCTTTGTGCCAGTTAGAAAGAAGTGATCTCAATCCTCGGGGCAGATACAGCCCTGAGAGGCAAAGCTTGGTGGAGAGAGTGGGCTCAGTTTCAGTGTCACCCCTACTCCGTGGAATCCTCTGCGCAACTCATAACCTGAATGGTTGAGAGCCAATGGCCTTGCAGGTTACCAAGAAATGGCAGCTCCCTTTCTTCCTGCCCCCACCTTCAGGCATACAGCCTGGGTGGGCATGTTCCAGATAAGGCTCTGAGTACCCTCACCCCTCCTGATTTCCCCTGGGGCTCTTTCCCCTTAACACACCCTCTTGTCCTCCCTCCCCAAGGCCCAGAGAAGGCCCTGCAGAGGCTGTGAAGGATACAGAGCAGCGCTGGATGCAGCTAGGCTGGCCAGGGCCTCTGAGACCCCCAATCCAACTCCCATTTTCAGAAAGGGAGACTGAGGCCCAGAAAGGTGCTAGGGATACAAGTGAACACTGGAAGTCCAGCCTCCTATTTCAAGGCCTCTATAGCTGGGTTTGAGGAGGCCCAACCTTTAGACTGTTGGTTCCTGAAAGGAGCCCAAAGGAATGAGTAGAGGTCCCAAAGGACAGGCACTTTGAGACCTGTGCCCTCCGCTATCATTAGGGACCTTCTACTCATCCGCTCCCTCCTCGCCAGGGCCAGATCCCCTACTGGTGTGATTAACCAAATTATGGGGCTTTTTCTTGAGCAAATTGCATCGGCCTAATTGAATGAGGCTGCAGAAGCCTGGGCTGGAGGCCTACAGCAGTGCGGGCAGCGGGAACAGGGGAGAGGAGGGTGTAGGAGCAAGTGCAGGGGTGTCACTGACAACACGGGCTGGGGGACTGAACGAGGGAGGCAGAGAGGAGAGCTGTGGACATGAGAGAAGCGGACACCATCACTCAGCACATCCCCGTGGGGCTCCCACTAGCTCTGTCCGCCAGGGACCTGAGAGGCAGGGGTTAAGGGCGCTCCCGGAGCATTTTCCAAGTGCTGGAACTGCGTTCATTTCAAGCACTGCTTCACACAGTCCTCCCGAGAGGCCCATTTTATATTGGAAGGAATCAAGGCTCAAAAGGCAAACTGACTTGCTCAATGTCAGAGCTAGACAGGGCTGTCCGACACCACCGTATCCTGCCTCCAGAAAGTTTTCCAGGGTATTCAGAGAAGGGAGGAGGCCTCATGCCAACTCACACCTGGGCTCAGACATCATTCCTGTCCCCTTGGATGTTTGTCCATCCTACCAGGCCCATCCTCCTCTGACGGTCAGCAGCTGAGGTTGGGCCTGATCCCACTTGGATCACACACACCCTCACACCTACAGCACACCTTCAGCCCCTCTCACTCCCATGCAGAGTCCTGCTCTGTGTCACATTCATCATCCCAGGATAGCATGCAAGGACACGGTCACTGTCACGTCCATATGGCAGGTCCCACTTAGTGACACACAATCTCAGCATTCACAGGATCCTACATCACTGAGTGTTACGAGGCTACTCACACCCTGTCACCCACGCTTAGGCTCTCCCACATCAGTGTCACACACCACGTCCCCAATGCCACTGTGTCATCCTCACACAGTAGCAGACACACTGCTCCATGCTGGCTCTGTGTCACACTGTCACATTTCGACATCACCAAGGACCTCCCAGTCTTAAAAAAAAAATCCACCCTCGGTGAAATGACATCATGTCTGGGATTTGCTTTAAAACATTTCGGCAGGCAACCTAGGAAATGGGAGAAAATATTTGCAAATCATGTATCTGATAAGGGATGAACACCCAGGATACATAAAGAGCTGCAGTTCAACAACCAGAAAAGCAAACAACCCAATTTTTAAAATGAGCAAAGGTCTTGAATAGACATTTCCCCAAAGAAGATATTCAAGTGGCCAACAAGCATATAAAAATACATTCAACATCTGGGCAGCGCCAGTGACTCAAGGAGTAGGGCGCAGGCCCCATATACCAGGGGTAGCGGGTTCAAGCCCGGCCTGGCCAAAACTGCAAAAAAAAAACAAAAACCAGACATTCAACATCACTAATCATCAGGGAAATGCAAATCAAAACCACAATGAGCTGCCACCTCATGCCCATTAGAATAGCTTCTATTAAAAAAAAAAAAACAAACAGGGCGGCACCTGTGGCTCAAAGGGGTAAGGCGCTGGCCCCATATGTCGGAGGTGGGGGGTTCAAACCAAGCCCTGGTCAAAAACTGCAAAAAAACCCCCAAATAAACAAAATAACGTGTATTGACAAGGATGTGGAAAACTGGAACTCTTATACACCGTTGTGGGAATATAAAAAGATACAGAGCTATAGAAAACCATACAGTGCACGGTGGCCCACGCCTATAATCCTAGCACTCTGGGAGCCCGATGTGGGTGGATCACCTAAGTTCAGGAATTTGAGACCAGCCTGAGCAAGGACGAGATCTGGTCTATACTAAAAGTAGAAAAACTGGCTGGGCCTTGCCATGGGCTTCTGTAGTCCCAGCTACAAGGGAGGCTGAGGCAAGAGGATCACTTGAGCCTAAGGAGTTTGAGGTTGCTGTGAGCTATGATGCCACGGCACTCTACCCAGGGCAACAGAATTAGACTCTGTCAAGAAAGAAAGAGAAGGGAAGGGAAGAAAAAGGAAAGAGAGGGGAGGGGAACAGTATAGGGATTCCTCAAAAATTAAAACAGAATTACCGCATGATCCAGCAATTCTACTTCTATGTATACAGCCCAAATAATTGAAAGCAGGGCCTTGAAGAGATATTTGTATATCCATGTTCACAGCTAAAATGTGGAAGCTTCCCAGGTGGGTGAGAGGATAAGCAAAATGTGATGTGTACAAACAATGGAATATAATTTCATCATAAAAAGGAAATTCCGTCATGTGCTACAACATGGACGAACACAGAGGACGTTATGCGAGGTGAACATAAAAGCCAGTCATCAAAAGACAAATACTATATGACTCCAATTCTATGGGGTATCCAGAGTAAGCAAAATCATAGAAAGCTGAAAGGGGGGTGCCAGGGGTTGGGGACGAGGAGGACGCAGAGTTTCAGTCTGGGAAGATGAAGAGGTCTGGAGATGGGCTGCCGGACAGTGGAGATGTACCTAACACGACTGAACTAACTACACACTTAGAAAAGGTCATGATGGTAAATTTTATGTTATGTGTACTTTACCACAATTAAATATTTTTGTAAAAACTTGTAAAGAAAAATGAAAGAAAGGAAGGGATGGGAATAGATGAAGCAACTGTGGCCAAACTTTGACAACTGTGAACTTAGGAGATGGGTACGTGGCAGTCTATTGTTATTCTCTCTGGTATTGTGTCTGTTTAAAATATTCTAAAATAAGAAAACATTAACACCCACCCCACCCCCGTGACCCCACAGCTCTTTCCAGGGAGCACACTCCTCCGCTCCTCTGCATCTCCTACAGCTGGAACAAAGGGCTGTCTGGGTTCATGTGTTCACTTCCACTCACCATCTCACCCAGGCTTCTGGCCCCAGCCCGTCTCTGAAATGGCTCTTGTCAGCCTGACTCATCCACAGAGCCCGGAGCAGCACAACTTCCCCATCCCCACCTTACCTGGGCCCAGCACCATCCACATACTCCCTGCTCCTTGAACCTCTCTCCTCCCTGGGCTTCTGGTTTCACACCTTTGGTCCCCTACACCTGCCAGGCCTTCCTCCTTCCTCCTCCTGCTCACCTCCTCGGGCTGTAGATGATGGAGCCTGCAGGCTCAGGCCTCAGGCCTCAGGGCTCAGGCCTCTGCTGTTGCCAAGCTCTCTTCTGTGTCATCCCAGCTAGGGCCAAAGCTTAACAAATCACCCATGCCTGTTGACTCCCACATATATGTCCCCAGCCCAGCCCTCCTGCCCTCTGACATCACCACCTGCATGACTGACTTAACATGTCCCAATCGCAGCTCTCAATTTCTGCCTCCTTATCCTCCCTGCCCAGCTAACCCTGATCCCCAACCTTTGCCCATCTAAGAAACATCTCCACCATCCATCCATCACTTGGATTTTCAAGCCAAAAACCTGAGTCATCCTCAGTTTCTCCTTCTTGTTCACCTTTCATTCATCAGCAAGTTCTGTCTTTTCTCCCTACCAAATGTTACCAAAGTTTATCCATGCCTCTAACTCTTTCTTTTTCTTTCTTTTTTTTTTTTGAGACAGAGCCTCAAGCTGTCACCCTTGGTAGAATGCCATGGCATCACAGCTCACAGCAACCTCAAACTCCTGGGCTTAAGCGATTCTCTTGCCTCAGCTTCCCAAGTCGCTGGACTACAGGCACCTGCTACAATGCCCAGCTATTTTTTGGTTGTAGTTGTCATTGTTGTTTGGCAGGCCTGGGCTGGATCCGAGCCCTCCAGCTCTGGTGTATGTGGCTGGCACATTAGCTGCTTGAGCTACAGGCACCGAGCCCATGTCTCTAACTCTTCCGCCATCCCCTGAGCCCAGGCACCAACATCTCCTGCCTGGGTGGCTGTAGGAGCCTCCAACTGCCCTGCCCACTTCCTCTCTGCACCTCTCAACTCTACCACACTCAGCAGCCAGAACAACCCTTCAAAACCATTCATTGGACTGTGTTACTTCCCTCCCTGAACCCACTAGTGTCTTCCCATGATAGTGTAACACACAGTGTTACGTGCAGATATTTCACATTGTCACAACCATTACCTAAAATCGCACATGCAATGTCAGGTTCAGGGTCACATGACATCACACTCTTGCTTTCATGTACTTACTGTCACTCCATGACATACCCTTGTTTGCACACTCTGCCTCACTATAGCACATGCTTGAGACACACTTGATTTCACAATTCAGTGTCAGACACTCAGGCCCCAAACTCAGGACCACACCCATTATTATACAATGTCATTTGCTCACGTTATGTATTCCAGTCTCAGGGTGTCACGCCCTCTGTGCACCCATCATCACCCTCAGTGTCACACACATGGTAACAGTGTGCAATATAATTCGGTGGTATCATTCAGCATTTCACAGTATCAATCATACGGTTATCATGGTGTCACACACTTAGGATCACAGAGTGTCACATACTCACACTCCACACACAGCACCTCAGGATCACAATCAGACACTTGGTTTCACATGTCACATGCTCAGCGTCACATGCCAGGTAGAGACTCACTGTCTCACAGTGTCTCATTGTCACCCTTGGCATCGCCTGGGTTCCACAAAGCTCCCTCCCACCCCCACCCTGCTGGGCACAGTCACCAGAGCTGCTGCCCCTTGTCAGGCTGTTTCCTGTTGTTGTGCTCAGTCCTCAGCCACCGCTTGTTCCTTCAAGGATTTCCTGTTGTCAAGGCCCCAGTCAGGCCTGGCCCAGTCTGGGATACATAGCCCTAAGCCTAAGAGCCAACCGGCAGGAACTCTGGGCCCCTTCCCTACTGTGAGTCTGGCTGGCTCATGGGATTTTTCCATCCTCCCCCATCAGTCAGCCCAGATGGCTCATGTGCCTGGGCTTGTGACGGCTCCACTGGCATGGGCAGAGGAGATGGCCTCTGGCCTTGCCCTACTCCCAGGGTGCCCAGCCTGCAGAAAGCTGTGTCCCCTGTCCGAACAACTTTGGACAAGACCAGCAGGGGCTCTGTCTGGAGCGGCTGGAAGCCTAGGAAGGACAAAGGGTTAGAGGGTTACAGAGCTAGGGAAGTCTTCCCAGAGGAAAGCCTGCCAAGAGCCAGGAAACATAGAGGAAGCGGAAGAAAAGATATTCCAAGTGGGGGCGCCAGACAGGGGGAAAGTCTGGGAGGCTGGAAGGGACAGAGCGGACAGAGATGAGGACAGGACCAGGAGAGAGAGGAGGTTATTCTGTGGGATTTGGAGAAAACAGGCTTCTCTCCCACCAGCTTCCCCTTCTCCCTCAGCCAGCTTCAGACACAGGCTCTAAGCAGAGCCCTCTTGGCCCCTCCCGTGTCCCCACAGATTGCCCCCACGGCTGCCAAGACCCCTCGCCTCCTGTCCTGGCCAGCCTGCAGGAAGGACATGTGGAGGCCAGTGCACACGCTCCCAACACGGCTTGAGATAAATATTTCCCGGGAAACGGAACTTGTTCTCTCCGTGTTTACAGCCAAGGGCCAGGCAGGACAGTGGGGGAGGGGCTGGTGGAAGAACCTCATCCCCAGCCCACAGCATCAAGCTGGGCATTGCCTCAGACCTGCTGTGCACGTCCGAGTCAGGACCTGCCTCTCTCTGAGCCGAGATGCAAGGGGGCTGGGTCTAGGCTTGCCCACACTCCTGGCTGGGTCTCAGCTTGTGTTTTCTCTGGGTGTAAATCTTGCCTCCCTCTGATCTTGCTGATGCCTCCCTCTTTAGACTGTATTCTCTGATTGCAGGACCGATGGTGCCCATCTCTCTCTTGTCCTCAGGCAGTCAGGGGTGTGGACAGACAGATGGGCAGACAGAGAGGCAGGAGTGGCAGCTGAGACCACCTCCCTGGCCCCAAGGCCCTACACACCCTAGGCTTGTGCAGCCTGACAGGTGGGCACAGACAGATGGCAGGGCCTCAGGACCCTATGGATGCCAGATGCTATGGCCAACTTGTTGGCAGTAACTCCCTTGGGGCCATGGGACATCATTGAGGCCACTGGCTTCTGATGTGCAGAATCCAGGAGAAGGCAGGCACATCTGGCAGTTAGGAGCATTCACTTGAGAATTTTAAATACAAGCCTGAAAAGCGCTGCCTGCAACAGCCCTTCCAGCCTCACCCAGTGCTCCCTTCCCTGTAAGATATGCTTCACGGACATGTACAACCCTCTCCCCCCTGAGGCCTGGCAGCACTCCACACGCCCTTGCACAAGCTGCTCCTTCTCCCGCGAAGACCTGCAAAGGCCCCGGTGGCAATCCCACCTCCACTACCACCCTGGCTCCTACCCTGCCTGTTGTTGTCCCACCAGTGGCCTCAGCCTCATCCCCAACTTGGAAGCTAACCTTTGCTCAGCTCAGGACTCAGCAGGTTTTGGACTGGGGTTCTAAGAACTGAGCTAGCCTCCTGAAGCCCTGCTGGGGCTGAGTCCTTGCTCCAGCCTCCTCTATCTCATGCTGGTCCTCATGGCATTCATTTGGTCCTGTCAGAAGCATGTGGAACCCTCTGACTGCTCAGCTCCACTCTGGCTTCATTTAGCCTTACCTGTCTCCATCCTTCCAAGTTCCAAGGCTGTCTCCTCCAGGAAGTCTCAGAGACTGCCCAACCCAGCAACTTTGCCCCTGGAACTACTTAGAACAGCCCTAACTCACAGCCATTCTTGTTCATGCAACAAGTGTTTATTGAGTACCTGTGGCATAATCAGGCCTATGCCAGGCCCCACATAGGCCCAAGAGAGACAAAGGAGACACAGTCGTGGTCCCTGTCCCTCTCCCCTATGTTTACAATCACATGGAAAAGGATAAATAACACATATAACCGTGGGGAGTAACGAGGAACCAACTGCAGGCTCAGGGAAACTTAGGGACTGTGAGTGCCTGGGACACGCAGGAGACTGACTCAGCCTGAGGTGGAGGGAGCAGTCTGAGAGGACTTCACAGAGGAGGTTACGTCTAATCAGGGCCTTAAAAAGAGAGAAAAGGGAAAGGTGCTCCAGACAGAGGAGTGAGCGAAGGCAGGAGGCCAGAATAGCAGGTGAGTAGGTAGTGGGCATAGCCAACTGGCTAAAGCATGGGGTGAAGGGTGGACACGAGGGGTACCCGGGAGGCAAAGCCAGCAATGCCACGCCAAGGGCAAGGTCTTTACTTATCCCAAGAACAACAATAGAGGAGCCAGTGCTAGGCAGTGCCTTGGGTGCTCAGTGCAGATACCTAAGGCCTAGAAACTTATGTCTACATCTGCCTTGCCCCCACTCTCCATCCCAGCTAAAGCTCCCCTGTTTCCCTCTGGGCCTGGAAAGCCACACAGCCAGGACATGGACTCAGTGCACTCGGTTCACCAGCTTGAATGGCCTCGGCTCTGACTTCCAGGGAGAGTAAAGATGCAGAGCCTGGCCCTGAAGGAGGATGCCAGGCTGAGCTGCCAGGGCCTCTCCTCCAAGTTGTTTGCTGGCACAGGGGCCCGGGAGCCATCCCAGGAGGGTGTGCTAAGCAGATGCCTGCTGGTGGGGACGGGTGCTGGCAGCTCTGCTCTCCTGGCTGCTGCCCAGCCAGTGCCAGGACAGCATGCCATGCCCACAGAACCTCCACAAACCTCAGTCCAGCCCTGTGATGTACCCTGCCTCATGGGGGTACAGTCCAGTCCTGGCTCCAAGGATGGCATCCGCAAGGGACAAGGGGAGGGGGCCAGGCCACGCCATGGGCCAGGCACCTCACACTTAAGTTTGTTTGTAACTTATACCAACAGCTCTGTTGTGATAATGTCCAATAATAGTCATTGTGTCCAAATAATAATGGATGTTCTTATCCCTGTTTGGCAGGTAAGGAAGCTGATACTCAAGATGGTTAAGTGGCTAGCTCAAGGTCACATCTCTAGGAAGTGGTGAAGCTGGGACTTGAACCTGCTTAACTTTCCACACTATTTGTCCACATGAGCCCATCTTATCTCCCCAGACTCTGCCCTGACAAGAGGGCTCTTTGTCAGGCTCTCAGTCTGTCTTCCCTCCTTCCCTCCAGCCTGAGCAACATCTTGGGTCCCTACTTTTTCCAGTCCTCTTCTTTCCATATTGGGGAGTCCCCCAGGGCAGCCCATCTCTTCTCCCTACAGCGCCAAGCATGGGCCTGGGCACTCAGGCTAGGCTCTCTCTTGCCGAGAGAGCCCAGAAATAGAGCGACACTGCTGGGAGGCCGGGCAGCCAGTAACCATCTTTGGGACAGGTGTGGGTTGGGAGCAGGACAGAGGCGAGGGGCTCATGGCCTAAGATCTTCTGTCAGAGGCAGTAGGACCCAGATGTAAGAAAGGCAGAGGGAGACCACAGGGACGAGAGTGAGTGGGGCTGGCCCAGGCAGGCCTTTGGAGAGGATGGGGCTGGTGGAGCTGGACAAGAGGCGGAACGTGGGCTTGCAAAGAGCAGGGCCAATGGTCAAGGAAGAGGGGCTGTCACAGAGGCATAAGCAAGGAGCCAAGACCAGACTCCTTCCCTCAGGGCCCAGCCCCCATTACCCAGGAGGGTCTCATCTTCTCTCAAGGCCCCTCTCCCCTTGTGGCTTACTGAGCGGATGACAAATCCAGTCTTTCCTGGCGGGTGGCTGAGGCTGCTGAGACACACTGCAGGCTCCCAGGAACACCATCTGTCCCAGCTCTGGGGGAGCCCCCACCCCATGGGGAATGCCATGGCAATAAATAAATTAATAATGACTTTCCAGGCCCTCCCCGCCTCCCTCTGCCAGCTCCCCACAGCAGGGCCCACTCCCACTTGGAGGAACAGTCTCAGGGGTTTGGCCCTATATCTCCGCAGGCAGGTCCCACGTGGGCATTTCTTTTCCTGTCTTACTTAAGGGCAAGGAAAGAACGAGGAGCCTGAGAAACACATCTGGGCTGCACTCTCAGCTTGCCCTGATCCACTCATTGCATGATCCCTGCGGGCCTCAGTCTCCCCACATGTAAAAGGGGAATAATAGTGGCCCCTACCTCATAGGCTATTGTGAGAAATAAACAAGATATAGCTAAAGCTCCTGGCACACAGGAGGTGCTGGTACAGGCAGCATCTTTCTCTCCTCAGCCTGGTCTGGGCAGACTCATGCTATTCTGGGTTCATGGTCCAATCTACACACACACTCTCACACAGCCCTCCTTTGTACCAATCTTAGACATCTGCAGCCCACCCCATTTTTGCTCCACCAGGCCCCTCTGAGCACTGAAGATTCCTACAAGGTACCCAGAGCCACCATTGGGGACTGGGCTTGGCACCCCTGATTTCAAAGTAAAGGCACTGACTGAGCCTTGACAGGTAACAGGTACCCATCAGAGGGTAGTGGAAGCTTCAGGAATGAAAAAGCACAGTCCACAGGCTGAAGGAGCTCACAATGCAGAGAGGAGGATGAACCAGACATACACACAGTCACATGATGGAGAAACAAGGTGCCATGGCACAGCTCAGTGGGCAACAGACAGCAGAATGCCCCAGCACCTGCCAGGGCAGGAGAGCTCAGAGGAGGGAGCATGAGCAAGCTTGGTCCTGCAGTCAAGGAGCAGGGAGGACTTCCCGGAGGAGGGGAGGCTAGAGCTGAGCCCAGAAGGGTTTAGGAAGGTGAGGGGGTAAGAGGCCAGAGAGAGCAGTTAAAAGGGGGCAGGAATGGATGAAGGAGGAGGGACTATGGCCAGGCTGAGGCTGCAGAAGGGCCATGGGGTGGGGAGAGCGGAGAATTTTTGGCAAGTTCAAGCCTGTGTATTAGAAAGATCTTTTTGGCAGCCACATGGAGGCTGGGGGCAACTGAAAGCAGGCAACTGGTGAGCACCCCAGGGAGAGATGACAGGTCCTAGACTCAAGCAGGCAACAGGAATTGAGAGGAGGAGAGGGCCTCTGGGAACATTTAGGGCAGGGAATCAACAGGGAATTGTTGGGTGAGGGTAGGGAGGTTGAGGGCGGATCTGAAATGGCACTCAGGTGAGTTGGGAGGAGGCGGAACCCTTAGTGGTAGGGAACCCTAGGCTAAGTATGTAGAGAGTGAGGGAAAATGGTCTTAACATGGGGTGACCCTAGGCTAGAGGGGGTAGGGTTGGGATGCGACTCCAGCCTCCCAGTCCTCCCAGGGTGAAGGCACCGCTCAGACTGACCTTCAGCCTGTGCCACCACCCCCCAAGCCCACCCGCATCTCCCTCCACTGAGCTCTCACCTCCAGTCGGTCGTCTCTACTCCCTGGGGGTTCTGGCTTCTTTGCAAGGGGGTCCTGGCTGGCTGCAGAGACAAGAAGGCCAGGGGCTAAGGCCTGCCGGGCCTTCTCCCCTTCTCCCCAGCCTGCCCTCCCATCAGCCCCCAGCAAGCCCACAGTTAGCTTCCTCCTCCAGGGAGCCCCGCCTGGTTGCACCCTGCTCTCTCAGACTCCCTCCTCATTCTCTGCCTCTCAAGGCCACCTCTGGCTCTGCCGCATTCCAGCTCTGTGCTTCAACTCACAGTACAAAGCCATGCTCCTTCTTTTTGCCTAGGGTTCTTAAGGAATGGAAGTGACCACATCTTTACCCCTTGTCAGGGCCCTCCGCTTCTGCTTCTCTTCAGTGAAGCTTCCCTAGGCCTCAGACCCTCTATCTATAAGGCAGGATCTTTAATGTCCACCTCGCCCAGCCACTGGGCTTCCACAGCAAGTCGGGCCTTTGCTCAGAAAAAACCAAGGGGCTCCCAGCCCAGGGTTCTTTGAATCCCAAATGAATGTGAACACATATGTGAGCCCTCACCCCCAGCCTGGCACCCAATCATCTGGGCTCAGATGGGGCCTCCCAACCCACATCCCACCAGCACCATTTCCACAGCTACTCAAATGCACAGCGGCCTAAAGACACACCAGGGACTTGCTCACTCATCCCCTGAAAGCCTGTCACCAGCTGGGTGGCATTCAGATCCCCAGGTTCTCTGAGGGGCACTGCCCAGGGGTGGGCTGCAGGCTCTTGCCCCCTTAGCCACACCCCTCAAGCCTCCCCAGGCATCGGACAGGCGGCGGGATATTCTGAGCCTGGCGTCGTTCCCGTCAGCTGCTGGCCGCCATGCCAGCCTGGCGCGGGTGCAGGGGCTGATTTGATTTGGCAGCTTTGGAATCGTGTGGTGGGGACCAGAGGGGGAGGGGGACGAGACACCCATCTCTGCTAGGAAATAAACAGCCTCAAGCACTCAGCAAGCAGAGAAGAGGGCACGGTCTGGCACAGGGGTGCTTCTGGGATCCCCACCTGATGCCCCCCTTTTCTCTCCTAGGCACTGATGCCTGCCCACAACTGCTGGAATCTTTGGCTCTCCTTGGGTTGACCGCAGGGGTGACAGTAGCTGCACCTGGTGTGTGGATGCTTGTGGTGTGGCTGTGGCAGAGTATCTGGTTGTGCCACAAGTCCCTGTAGCCTGTGGGTCTCCTCTCTTAGCTGAACTTGCAGCTGGCCTGAGTGTCACCCAGGGAGACTGGTTCTGTGTGTGGAATGATGGTCAAGGTGTGGCCATCTCCCCCTGTGATTTTGGCTGTGTGGCTGAGCCTCTGCTGGTGACTGACTACAGCCCAGGGCATGACGAGGTCACCCACGTGCCTGACACTACTGCAGGGCCTGGTATGCATTGGCTTGGGCCTGTTCCTTCCCTCTGTGTGATGACCCCACTAACCTGGCCATGTCCGTGTCCGGCAAAGGAAATGACGAGGGCCAAGATAAGTGCCTGACCCCAGGGCCCGTCCCTTTTGTTCACAAAGCCTGAGCATTTTTCTCCACCCAAAGCCAGATGGTCTACCACTGACTGTCCCCGGGACAGCACCCACCCTTCCCCTGAGACGAAGGAGAGCTCATGTCAGTGGGTTCTCCAGCGCCCTGCTCAGGCCTCCATCACTCCTGGTAGAGGCTCCCTGCCGCCTCATCTCCACCCAACTTCTGGTTCCCCCACCACTCGATCAGGCGTGGGGACAGTGATAGGACTAGGGGAGTCTCTCCCAGGCACTCACAGCTCCCCATATTACCCCCCCACCTCAGTGTTTACCATCCTTCTACTCCCCACCGCTACCAGAGAATCTGGATGCCCCAGATGCCCCAGGAATCTGCAACAACTTGTCTATAAGCTGCTGGTGTCCTGAGGACCTGGACCGCACAGCCTCCAGTTGGAGAACTGCTGCTGGATCCTCAGGGCTTCTGATCCTCTGACCTCTGCACTGTGGGGTCAGATGAGGGCCTCTGCCCTAAGGGGCCCATAGGCCAGGGCTGTGCCCCTGACACCAGGCAGGGAGGTCAGGGTGGGCTGAAGCCTGCTTTGGAGAAGATGCAACCTCTCATCTGTCACCGTCTTCCCATTGTACCAGTAGCATGGGTCCTCCGGGGTCTTCGAGTCTCTCTCTACTCGGTTACAAGAAGCTGGGCCCCTCCTGGAGACACTGAAGGAGCAGCCTCAGGACACTGAGGGGAAGACTCAGCCCTGTCCTCAAGGTCACGGAGAAGGAACCTAGGCTCACAGAGCTCAGCTGTCACAAAGCGGGTGGTGGGATGGAAATACTCTGCAGAGGCCCAAGGGACTTCCTGGAAGAGGTGTGTGGGGCCTCATGGGAGGAGGAGAATGCCAGGTTCATTCTGTGTGAAAACTGTGTGATCATGTTTTCACTCAGGATTTGCATGTCCTCATGATGTACTGCGTGCACCTGTGTGTCCATGTGTGTGGGTGCATGTCCCAGTCACGGAGGCCTGACCTCTGGTCTGAGTCCCAAGGGCAGTGTCTGCCTCAGGCAGGGGTCCGACAAGCCTCAGGGATAGTAAAGGAGAGGATCTGGGCAGGGGAGAGGAATGGAGAGGGAAGGGCTGAGGAGAGAAGCCCAACACATTTCTGGGGACTCTGTGGGCTCAGCATCACGCCGACTATGACAGGGATGGGCCCTCAAACCCCATATGCCTGATGCTGAGCGCAGTGCACCATGCCCAGGGGGTGAGTGCAGGGTGGTACTGAGTTCTGCCACACCCCGCTGTGCACCTCCAGAAAGGACCTTTATCTCTCTGAGCTGGTTTCCTCATCTGAAGAACAAAAGGTTGCACTCGGTGATCTTCGAGGGCCCTTTCAAGTCCACCAGTCATTTGAGAGAGGCTTCCACACACCAGAGCTAGAGATGGGGACTCCCAGGAATGGGGAGAGGGCCTGTGGACAGGCAGAGACAAGAGTGAGGACAGGACAGCAGGAGAAAGGGGTGGCGGAGCAAAGAGGGAGAGCCCAGCCCAGGGAGGCACACCGTGGTCTGGGCAGCTGGGGAAGAGACCGTATCCTTAGGCTGACACAGAAGAGGGAAAACAATGGAACTGTGTGGAGGACAGGCAGCAGCACTGCTTCTGGCCTGTGGGAGGAGCAGATGAAGGGGTGATGGACAAGGCTTTGCCCTCTGACCTGAGTCACCCCACTCCTGCTCCTCAGGTGGCCCAGAGGGAAGGGGATGGCTGCCGTAATGAGTGCACCAGGACTGGAATTCAGGCCCTACTGCAATGTGTGACCTGGGCCAACTCCCATCTGTGAACCCACCTGGCTAGAGATTCCCAGATTCATGCAGCTGTTTTGGGATTCTAAGGACCCAGCCAGGATGGGCACTCTAGAAGGACAAAGTCCTCCTCTCAAACTCAGATCCCTGTGCAACTTTGGCCTGGGTGCAAGGCATGGGCAGGATGCAGGAGGGAGGGAGATACTGGACCACTGGCCTGGCCTTTTGCCAGGATGGGCTGTTGGCCTGTGACATCGAGGAAAACCTATCAGCACTCCCGGCGCCTGCCTGGGAGCTCCCTTCCTTGACCCCTTCTCACTGCCCCACTGGGGCAGGAGCAAGGCCCTCCTCAGCCAGTATTCAGGGAGTGCTGATGGCACTCTTTGGCTGCCCTGGCCTGTGCTCTTGTCTGAGTCCTTGGTACTTGGGGCCCTCACAGGCAGGGGTTCATGTGTTTCCATGTCTGTGTCCAGGAAGTGCTCATGTCCTGTTTTCCCCCTTAGGCCAGCACTGTCAGGGAAGGGGCGGGGGTGAACAGGCCTCTCCTTCCTCTGCTGTGACCATTTCTGCCCAGAGACTTTGGGGGCTGGGAGGAAAGGGTACTCCTCTCTCTGCCATAGTCTGAAACAATGAAGGAATGGAGGCAGAGGTGAAGGGCATGACCATCTTGCTGTGCAAGCTTAGGGAGTGGCAGGACTCTCACTTGCACACACACCAGTTCTGCTGTGGCAGGAGAGACAGCTTGTGTGACACAGGCTGAAAGGGTCTCAATTCTCCTCCAGTGCTAGCCCAGCCCCGCCTCCCCTTCCTCACTCGGTGGGGGCAGCACCCACCATCCCAAGCTATCTGTCTCTATTGCATCTTGTTATGTTTTTAATAACTGAACATTGACATTAACAAGGCAGGTGGTTGCAGCTCTTCCCAGCAGCCCCATTTAGAATCATTGAATCATCACATCATCAAATCCTAGAATCCTGGATTCACAGAATGTCCATATCTTAAGCTCCTGGAGCCTCAACATCTTAAAATCATAGAATGTCGCAGTTACACAACCGTGTATCCACACAGCCTGGCTGGGAGCTGGGAGTCGTGGAACACTAGACTCTTCCCAGTAAGAATCCCACGAACTGACAATTACACATTCTCAAAGTCATATACCCCTAGAGGTTGGGCTTATCTATCCCTTGGGGATATTGACCCCCAACTTCCTTCTTTTACAGGTGAACAAATGCAGCCCAGAAAATGGTTTTGTGCAAGACCACCGGAGAGCAGGGAGCCATGCAATGCCCAGCCAGGACAGCAAGACAGGACCTCCACTTTCGGTGTTCTCGGAAACGGTGGTATAACTTTTACATTCTGAAATACCAGTATTTATGTTGGGGTGAGGCTGCTCCTCTTCACTCTCACTACCATCCCTCCTCCATCCTTCCTGCCCCCCCTCCTGCCCCCTCCTGAGCCCACACCACATGCTCTCAGCCCCTCTCACTTTCAGCTCCTAAAACTCTCTTACCTTTTCTATCTCCCTTTGGTGCCCCCAAACAGAGGCAATCATGGATGGGGGTGCCCAGGGCCAACTTACTGCAGGGTAGGTGAAAAGAAATGCAAAATGTTTCTCCCAACACCCAGGCCACCAGCTCCCCAGAAGAAGGACCCCTGACAGTTCCTCTTAAGGGAGAAGAATCGGAAGGTCCTGGAACCCCAGAGAGCAGCCCCATCAGAGGTGGCAGCTTCAAGGGAGTCGGATCTGAAGTTGGGGGAAGCAGCTGACTCTTACAATTTACATTAGAATAATCACGTATGTTTAGCATTTTCATAAATTTACATTTTTACTAGTTTTGGAATGTGCTTAAGATATTTTTTGATTTGGATTTTATTAAGTATTACATTTCACAGACTGTTTTAATTATCAAATTCTGAACACTCCTTGCCCAGGGCAGATTCTGAGTTCCCCCATGTTACAGGTGAGGATCCAATAGCCCTGAGCCTGGGTCAGATGTCTGGTTAGCCTCAGAGTGTGTGACCCTCCTAAGGCCTCTGAGACCATCAGATCTTCCCTCCCGGGCCTCTCAGAGACTGTACAGCACCCACCCAGACACCCAAGCAGGGCGCATTATCCCTCTCCGTTCACCTCTGCAGCTGACTGTCTCCCTCTTCCACCTCTCCCCTCCATCCTTCAGACACTTTCCTGTCCAGTCCTATTCATCCCTTGCCTGGACCACACCAGTCTCCACCTGTCTCCGCCTCATGGCTCAGGGAGCCCCCTAACACACAGGTCTCATAAGTCACATCCTTTGTCTCAAGTCTTCCCCTAGTGCCACTGTCCCTCTGGAAAAAGTCCAAAGTCCTTAACACGGCTTACGAGTCCTGCACAATCTGTCCAGGGTAGCTTCAGCAGCCCTCGCTCTTATTTCCTGATGCTCCCTCCCATCCCAGAGAGTCAACCCAGGATCCAGCCCTGCGGAGGGGTATAGCAATGAGCCTTCACAGTCACCATTCTCTCCTCTGTCCAGAACTTCCTCTTGGCTCATCCCTCAGCTCTCGGTATAGATGGTTTAGATTTGTTTCCTCCTGGAAGCTCCCCAACTTACCCCTCCCTCCCACTCTGGAGTGAAGTAGGGGCCCCTGCTCTGTGCCACAGGCTCCTGAGTTTGTCCCCCTCATTCTCTCTCTCTCAACACACTCTACCACCATCCCAGACTTCCTCCTTACTTCACCTGGCACCTAGATATGTGCCACCTGCCATGGGGCTGACATGGTTTTGCTCAGATTTGGGAGAAGGTGTGGGGAGCATTAAGGTCCTCATCCTGTTCATCTCTACCCACCCAGTCTGTTGAGCACATAGTAGGTGCTCACTCATGTCCACATATAAAGGCAGGAGGGGCAAGGGTGCTTGGAGGAGGTGAGAATCCCTAGCCTGGGCTCGGGGCTTCACAAAGGTAGCATCTGGGAGGATCCTCCGTATGTCACTGCTAAGGCAACAGCTGGGGACAGGCTACCGGAGGTACCCAGGCCAACCCTAGGGCCACCAGAGCAAACCATCAGAGTGGGGTCAAGGGCTGCAATGAAGGAAACTCAGTGCCCCGGGCCTCTGGAGGGGCTGGCTATGCATTCAAGGAAAACTTCCTGGAGGAGGGGCTACTTTTGGCTGGTTTGGGGTAAGGAAGAAGGTAGAGATGAGTCAGGTTGGAGAAAGTGGTGAGGGACAGGGTTGTGGAAAGAAAGCTCTGTCCCATCTTGTCATTTACCCTTGGGAGGCCAAGGTCAAGGAGGTAGGTGGATGGGCAGGAAAGGCAAAGAAGGCGGGATGGAGATAACCTCAGTGCCGACACCATGGTCAGGGTGGGTATGGATGGCTGGGGTTGGCAGGGAGCAGGTCCCCAGCTGTGGCTGGGAAACATTTCCTGTCTCCTTGCCAGGGGGGTCATTAATAATCATTTACCCGCCACAGGCAGCACGGAGGCCAGCCAGGGAGCAACATGGTGCTGGGGCCAGAGCCCAGCCTGGTGGCCAGAAAAGCTGTATTCTGATACCAGCCCTGCCACCTCACTGTGTGATGTGGACCAGTCACCTGACTTTCAGTTTCTGAGAATGCTGCCTTGAGTCCCTTCCTTGGTCTGGGCCTCCGTTTCCCTAAATGGCAGCTGGGTTGCCGACCCTGCAGGGCAGTTATGGAAAACTGATGCTAGATATGAGCATTTGTGTTACGCCGAGCCAAGCTCAGGATACATGGGATGAGGAGAGGAAGACCCAGACAAATCCTTTGCTGAGCTCATATTCTGGCAGAAAACAGAACCCAGCACCGTGGGGTGCACACGTGGAGCTTCATGAAACCAGGTGTACCAGGCTGGGGGAAACCCAGAAGGGAGGGCCGGCTGCCCAGGACCAGGAGACTGACAGTGTGTCTGGACACAGCAGGTGAGAGTTCCATGAGACCAATTTGGTCCCCACTATGATCCCAGGACTTAAAACTGTGCCTGCCTGGTACACAGCAGATATTCAATAAATACTTTAAGACACATGAATGAGTGAGTCTGTTAAATAAGACATTTGTGGAAAGGACCTTGGAATTTGGAAGGAACTGCCTAAAAGATGATAGTAATGATGATGATGACAACAATGATGATGACAGTGACAATATTTCAGGACAAAGACAATGAGATGGATGGAAAAGGTGACATGAAAGCTTGAGAAAGCTGGAGGCCCAGGGATAGCCATCCAAAGGCAGATAGAACTGGTTAGGGAAGGGCCCGCTGTCTTCCCTTTTACCAAAGATCCCTTTTGCCAATCGGTCCAGAATCTTCCTTAGCCTTAGGCCACATTTCTCTGCCTATTCGAAGACTGTCTTCAAAGACCAGCTCAAGCTTATTCACTGCAGAGAACCTTCTGGCATGTGATGCTGAGGCATCACCTCAGCCCCTCCACCAACTAACTCAAATTGTCTCTATTCCTTCCACTTTTAAGGAGTCCTGGACTTTCACTCTCTCTAACACCTGTTCAGAGTCTGCCAGAGAAGGTTTCTCATAGCTTTCTCTGGAGGGTATGACCTGGCTCCTCCTGCTGCCTGCATCTGTCCCATCACACTAGAGGGTCCCCCAAAAGTTTGGCCAGCTCTCCCCTTTTACAAAGGGTGTCTCTGAGGACAGGTCTATTTCTCACCCACCATATGTGGGTCAACAAAAATAGAGATGGATTGAGGTTGCCTTGGTTGTCTCCCAGCCCAAGTATCCTCCATGGGGGGCTGCAGCCACAGAGAGAAGGAAAGAGAAGTGAGCCTGGAGAAGGGGGTGCTCAGCAGCTCAGCACCCCTGGGGTGACGTGAGCTTTGGGCCACCATGGAGTAAGACTGCACAGTTGACAAACTCACCCAACTCCATGCCCAGCCCAAGCTGTTCTTGTACCAAGAGGTGCCACCAAGGCTACCACCAGGCCTCATTGCCTGCCCCTGCCCCTCCCCTCCACAGAACACTGTGAGGTGGCGGTAAGCACAGGAACCTTGTCTGCACATCCATCCTCTCCCAACCCCCTCCAAATGGGGCCCCAAACACAACCAGTCAGGCTAAGAGGAAAAGAACAAAGGTTCCCGGACCACGACATCGCCTGCCGCCCGCCTGTCCAGCGCCTGCTTAGCCGGAAACCCAAAACAAAGGCCTTGGTCAAAGTCAGGAGGATGAAGGGCAAAGGGTAGGGGCAGCTTGGGCTGGGGGGGGAATACAAGAACGTCATAGGGCATCTCTGGGGACCTCACTGGGAGGGGAGCAAAGGAAGGACAGCAGCCAAGTCCTCCCTGCACACACACGTCACTCCACAAACATTTATGGGGCACCTGCTATATTCCACACAGCCCAAACATTACATACCTTATTCCTCCCACTACACACCTTCCACACACACTCTCTTCCCCCCACAGCAAATTCTGCAGCTCTCAACATCCGTACCCCATCCCCTAGCTCACTGGACACCCCTCGCTCACCCCTCACCACACATGCAAACAGCTCACAGGAAGAAAAGATCACATAATCCACACCTCACACCCACAAGTCACACAGCCCACACACCCACACTTCACGCCACACTCCCACACCCAGTCTCCCACCATGCACCTCACACACCTCTCACTCACCTCCCAACCACAGACATGTACATCCAATCAAATTCAACACACATATCACCCAGACTCAGAGATGCATGCAAACACACCCTGCATAGATAATGTGCGCACCTACTGTCACACATTTGTGGGCATACGTAGCCCCTCAGCATAGACAGTCCTGCTGGCACACTGCCTTCTTCCATACCATCCCCATGTGTGCACGTGTGTGCACACACATACACGTGCACACACTTTCACTGGTCTAGGATCACTTGGCCCTGGTTGCACCCTTTCCTGGCTATTCCAGGAACAGCCACCACACAGATACATGACATTCAAATACCAACGCACATATATATACACATACATACATATGAAGCAAACCCAGGGTATGCCACAGTGGCTCTAAGCCAGTCACCTAGGCCAGAAACACAAGCAACTCCCCAACTCCTCTCTGATAAGACATCCAATAGAACCCATCAGTCCCCCACAGTGGCCCTTCCTGCCTACACACAACACCCAGTAACATACACAACCACATACACAGCCCCCATGCAAGTGCCCCCACAACAGCTCCACTTTGCAATGGCAGACACACAACTACGTACACACAAGTTCCCTCCACACACAACAGTCACACACCCAGCTGCCACCACCCACAACACTGCCCCCCTAGCCACACACAGCATGCACCATGGATTCACAATGCCCACATTCCCCACCATCTTCCCACACACAATCTCCCTCACGAGGACACAATGAGACTCAACACAACACATAGGATTACACACAAGGCACATTCAAACCATGCAACCCAGCCCATCTACAGACACATGGAAACCCTCACGCAAACACATACACTCCTAACTCACCCACCACAGGTGACTGACAGCAGGTTGCAGTCTCCTCTCGCCCGTCCCAAACCCCGCTGCCTCTCTCAAGAATAAGGCACAAGGATGGGGCCTTTATAAGTTACAAACACTGGTGCCGTACCACGGGCTCCCCACCCACCTCAGATTCCCTGGGCAGCACTGGAGGGCAGCACACTCCATGTTCAAGCTTTTCCACCTGAGTCCACAGCACACTACCCCTGAGCATGAGGGGAGGGGGTGGAGGAGGTCTGGGGACACTGGCCCTGCTCTCTGAGCTTGCCCCCTCCTCAAACCAAAGCAGAGGCAGATGACATCAGAATGAAGATAGAAACCTAGAGAAGTTGGGGAAGGAGACAGATCAAGAGAGGTGGGCACATGGGGGAACAGAGAGAAGCAAACCCAGAAAGACTTCCAGAAAAACCAGAAGAGAAACCCGGAGAATAAAGTGGGACTGCCACACCCAGAGAGAAACAAGAAAAAGGGGGAGACCAGCGTGAAAAGACCAGAGGACCTCAAATACAGGAGGGAAAAAAGGAAGGGGGTGGGGTGGGAGATCCTGTAGAGGAGGTGAGAGAACCCCTGATAGAAAAAGGGCTTTGGACCCTGGGGTTGATCAGTTGGTTAAGTAGGAATTTGAATGGGTGCACAGCCTCAGCTGTGAAGTGGAGCTTCAGGAGCCTGAGGTGAGGCTCCAGCTTTGAAGCGGGGTCCCAGCAGAAAGTTGGGGGTTCAGGTGCTCTGGCTGCGCTAGAATCCCATATGGATGGTTAAGGTCCAGAGACTAGGGCAGGAGTCCTCCACTTATCTGGGGGGGGCATAGGGAGCGCTCTCAAGTGTGGACTGGGAGTTCAGAGGTTGGGGTTGACTCTGGTCCTGGATCCGAATGCGGTGCAGAGCTTGGGGTGGCGTTGGAACTGTGAGCTGAGGCTTCAAGGGCTCCGAGTATGAGCTGCAGTCCCAGCCCCAGAGTAGGATTCAGAATTAGGGGAGGGATCCGTTCCCTGAGGAGGTTTCAGAGGGTTCAGATCAAGGTGGACCACGGAGCTGGATCCTGCATGCTCCGCGGAGGACCCGGCCCGGCACTCGCCGGACACCCGGTTCCCCTTGTGCCCAGAGCGGGGGGGCCCCCCCTACCTGCAGGCTGTCGGCGCATGGTTGCGGCGGCGGCGGCTCGTCCGGCTTGAGGAAGACCTGCTGGCCCCGCCTAAGGAATTGGACAACAGCGATGAGGATGTGGTGCAGCACCAGGACCATGCTCGCAGCCGCCCGCCCGCACGCCCGCCGGCCCGGCCGCTGTGCTCGGTCAGCGCGTCCGCGACAGCTTCGCCGGGTCCGCGAGAGTGTCCGCCCCGGCCCCGCCCCGGCCCGCCCCTGACCCGCCCCCAGCCCGCCCCAGCCCCGCCTTCCTCCCGGCAGCGCGGACAGCACCTCTCAGCCCGTCGGATCTTCAGACCGGGTCAGAGCCCCCATCGGCTCTCACCTCCCTTCTCTCTCCGCTCCCTGGATTCCCTGGATTCTTCCAGCTTGTCCGCATTTAGGATCCCCCGCCAGGCAGCGGCTCTCAGCCCTCGCTCCCTTCCCCTTGCTCCGCCGCCACTCCTCTTGCTATCCCAGAGCCCCCCACCCTGCCCGATCGCATTCTCTCCCCCTCACCACCACTCTGAGTCCTGGGTCTCAGCTACAGTCCCGAAGCAAGAGACCAGCGGAGTTGGGGGAGAGAGTGGAGAAGACAGGGGAGGGGCTGCGGACCATCAGGAACCCTGGGCTTGCTCCTCTCCCTTAAACCCCAGGAGGAAACGGGCTGTCAGGGGGAATTTCAGAGGTCCCTCCGAGAGGGAGAGGCCCTGCAGCAGTAGAAAATCTGAGGGAGACACGTGCGCAAAGCCACTGGAGGAGCGCTCACGCAGACAGAAGCACCACTCCTGAGTGGGCGTAAGGCCACTGGGCACCCAGGACTGGGCAATCAGGACTGGGCAATCGGAGTTTCTGGAGACCGGAGAGGATGCAGGCCCGGGGCCACGCAGTCCTCAGCTCCGGGGTAGGACTCGCGCTCCCGGAGCGCATTTCTCCGCAGAGCGGCCTCTGGGTTCAGGTGCCTGCGGCAGCCGCGACACTCCTGCGCCCCCTGCTGTCGCACGGCAGCGGTGCAGTCCGGCCTCTGTGGCCAGCTGCCTGGCTGCGGGAGAGCGGGCGGGTCACTGGGGTCAGCTCCCTGCATGGACTGACCAGCTCTTAGCCTCAGCTGACATGACAGCGGACGAGGTCATGGGACGTATCTGGACTGAGGGTGCACTTGAGTCTCGCTCGACAAAGGGACGGTGCACTTGAGTCGGCTTGGTCTATGCCAGCAACTTGCTGCATGACCTTGGTCAGATCCCCTCCCCTGCTTTCTGAGCCCCAGTTTTCCTATCTCCCTCACAGGACTGCCAAGAGCAGAGTACCCTGACAGCTCTCACTGTGGTCTGACCTGAATCCTTCCTCTCTGCAACTGCCTCCCAACTCTTGAAGGGTGATTCAGTGAACCCCCAGCCTCCCAGTCTCCCCACCTCATTTGGGTGATTCATCAGGGCCCTTTCTCCCTGAGGAATGATTTCTTCAATGTTGAGTCATTGAGTCAAATCCTGGACTCAGTCCAGGCACCTGGCATACAGGCTTGGCAGAGTCCTAGCTGTTCCACCAGCCCAGGGGGTGACTCTCCACACTAGGATTTCGCCTATCTTTCTGAGAATCAGCTCTGGGCATGCTTCCTGCCCTTCTTAAACATCTTTGGTGGCTCCTTACTACCAACCCAGTAAAGCCTGAACCCTCAGTCTGACGTGCCAGACCTTATAAACTTAACCCTCACTTGTTTATCATATCAAGCTTACTCCCTTTCCCACCATTCCTTAAATTTATATGACTTGCTGCTCAGATCAGTGACTGACTCATTCTCACCTCCAGGCCTTTGCCCATGCCATCCTACCCCCAAAGCCCTCCCAGATCCTTTCAGCCTCCTGATCATTCAGAGGCCATTTGGAGGCCCACTTATTTCCAGGAGGCCTTCCTTGGATATTACCTTAATTCTCTGGTAGCCCATTTTGTGTCTTTCCTTGAAGTCATGTCTGGGGACTTAGGGAGAGGTAAGGAATAAGTCAATATATTTTACTGCATCTTAAAAATAGGGGCTATTTGTCCTACTTAATAATACTACAGAAAACATTATATGGGCTAAGATATGCAAAGGTCCTGCCCCTCAAAAAAGCTTCCTTTCCCTTTGGGGGGCTCAGTTTTCTACAATGACCAATGGAAGGGCTACTTAAGGACTAAGTCTGACCCCTGTGCCTGGTACAAAAATATCTTGGTAAATCCTGAGCATGTATCACTGGCTTGGCTCTGGGCTCTGTATTACTTGGGTGGGATACAGGTATCCAGGACGTATCCGTTATGGCTACTGACCAGAACTACTTGTTCTTCAGGGGAGGCAATCTCTGACCTTGCAATCAAAAGCCAATCCTGCCCTGGCCATAGCCACTTTCTTCCAGGCTCCCAATTCTAGGCATGGCCTCCAGAGCACTCACCTCTTAAGAAGTTATTTCTTTTCTTTTTTGAAACAGAATATCACTTTATTGTCCAGGCTACAGTGTCATGGTGTCAGCATAACTCACAGCAACCTCAAACTCCTGGGTTCAAGCGATCCTCCTGCCTCAGCCTCCTGAGTAGCTAGGACAACAGATGCCCACCACAATGCCCAGTGGCTAATTTTTTCAGTCTTCCTCAGGCTGGTTTTGAACTCCTGACCTGAACTGATCCTCCCTCCTGGCTCTCCAGGAGTGCTAGGATTATAGGTGTGAGCCGCTATGCCCGGCCAGAAGTTATTTCTTAAATTTCACTTGAGTCTCTCATATTACAGCTCAATGGCTGGAGTCTCAGGTGCATGCTCCATGTCTCTCCCAACTCAGATTCTTTCTGCATCAGTCTCAGATTCAAGCATTCTTTAGAGGGTCTTGAATCCTAACTCTGTCATAGACTTTCTATGTGATTTTGGGAAGGCCACAGCACCTCTTTGAGCCTCAGTTTCCCCATCTGTGAAGTGCTATTACTCCAGATTTAATAATTAAGCAAACTTCTTTCTGTTAGTGCTTGGTAAGACATAGAGTCCTTTCACAAACATCCTCTCATATAAAATCTTGAATCTCATGTAAAATCTTGAAATTCCCCGACCAGCCCCTTCACAGATGGTGCAACCACAGCTCCTTGAGGTGGCACATTTAAAGGCCTTACCTAGTTGTTGCAGCTAGGAAGTAACCCTGCTCCAAGGCTAAGACTCCTCCACTCCCACAGGGATCTCTACTCTCCTCCAACTCTGCATCATGCAATCCTGTGCTGGCTTCTCACCCAATTTAAAAATGCTGATCCCTAGAACCCCGATTCCAGATTTTTTTTTTTTTTTTGAGACAGAGTCTCAAGCTGTCGCCCTGGGTAGAGTGCCATAGCATCATAGTTCACAGCAACCTCGAATTTGGGCTCAAGCGATCCTCTTGCCTCTCACTTTTGCTCCAGCTGGTCTCAAACTCATGAGCTCAAGCAATCCACCCACCTTGGCCTCCCAGAGTGCTAGGATTATAGGCGTTAGCCACAGTGCAGGGCCTCCATCCCAGATATTTTTAAATGCTCCCAGGTGGTTCTGATTTGCTGCCCAGCCTGAGAACCTGGATTAGATGAATATTCTCTCAGACTCACTTCTGTCCTATGGAGGCAAGGGTCAGGGCAGGTTCCTAGGGCTAAGTCTGTACATCCAGGACTAGGAGGCTTTAACATTTATTGAGCATGTACTATGTGCCTCACATTTCAACCTCTCAATATTATAAGGTAGGTGCTGTTATTAGCCACATTTGACAGATTAAGGAAAAGTGAAGCATAGAGACTAAGAAACTTGCCCATAGTCACATAGCTAGTAGTAGTAGCAGAGTCAAAATTCAAACCCAGGCCTTCTGGCTCTAATCTGTGCCTTAAAACTCATTCCTTGTTTCTTGAGCAAAGGCAGGTAAGAAAAACAGATTTTCCAAGCTCTCCTTTGTCCCCAAAATGCAGTTACTAAAGATCCTACTACCCTAGTGTCTGTATCTCCCGCCTATTTCAAATACCAGGAAGCCCTAGCCCCAGCTCCTGCTGTCCTCTCTGCTCCAGCTCAGGAATGCCTGGCCAACCTCTTTTTCTCTCCCCACCTTGAGAGCCACTTGGCCTGTGCCTAGTGGCCCAGCTGTCCCAGACTAGGTATTTCAGGAAAAGGTGACTCAGCTGATAGCCTACCCGACCTCAAGCCCTGTCCAGGAACTAGTACTGCCCTGTTCCTAATAATAATGATGCCTCTCATTGGTGGGGCCTTACATTCTTACCCAGGCCCCACCCAACAGCCTCAGGAAGCACGGCTTTAGTCGCATTTTACGAATGAGGAAACTGAGGCTGCGAGATATAACTTACCCAACTGGTTAGTATAGGAATGCAGACCCAGACCTATTGACCCCAAACCTAGTGCTCTTTTCTCTAAGGATGAGCATCTCCTGTACAGCCCAGACCTACTAGGAAAGATTCACTTGATCATGCCAACTCCATATGCATGATCTTCATGGGGCAACTCCCAGCCTCCAAGCCAACATCCAAACTTTTAGCATGGCATGCAAATGACTGTTTCTGGATTCTTCTCCTACCACTTCCTACCATCAGCCATGCCTGATTCTGGTGCACCCCAAACTTCTGGCTTTTATTCCATTTCCTTGCCTTTGCTCAACCTGTTCCCCTCCCACTTTGGTTTTTTTGTTTGTTTGTTTGTTTGAGACAGAGCTTCAAGCTGTCACCCTGGATAGATGCTGTGGCATCATAGCTCACAGCAACCTCCAATTCCTGGGCTCAAGCTAGTCCCTTGCCTCCGCCTCCCAAGTAGCTGGGACTACAGGTGCCCGCCACAACGCCCGGCCATTTTTTGGTTGCAGCCATCATTGCTGTTTGGCAGGCCCAGGCTGGATTCAAACCTGCCAGCTCAGGTGTACGTGGCTGGCGCCTTAGCCTGTTGAGCCACAGGTGCCGAGCCTCCCCTCTTTGAATGCCCTTCCAAAGGTATATCTGCTGTCAGTGTCATGCATTTGTTTGTTCATTCATTCATGCCACAAATATTTACTGAGGATTTACTCCATGCTGTGTAGTGAAGATAGAGAAATTATAAAGTCAAATCTTTCAAGATACATACAGGAAGAAAACTGCCACCCACCATATCTCCCCAATCTACACTGCCCTCTCTCCTCACATATTCCTAGCCCACCATCAAGGGCAGGGTCTGTCAGATATTTTCCTGGGTCCCCATGGTCCAGTCCAGGCTTGGAACACTGTGGTGTCCAGTGAGCTCCAGTGAAGTAGAAGGATGGTTTCCCTCTCACCATCTCTCCATCTGGCAGGAGATTGGTACTGGCAGGACCTCCACAAGCCCAAAATATGGCCCCCTACATGACCATGTGTCCTGCTTGCATGAGCCTGTCTGGCACCTGATGTGCATCTATCCATCTATGGTTGTGGCTGACCATACTCAGACCAGGCCAGGTTCAAACCCGAACCCTTCCCTGACATGCTAGATGACCTTAGGCAAGGCTCTGACACTCTTTGGCCTCAGACTTCTCAGTGGCTATGAAGGTTAATCCTGGTTCTCTCTGAGTACTCAGGCAGCTGAGGTGAAAGGAGGCAGGATCCAGGCAGGCCTAGCTGGGCAGAAGGCAGCTGTCCTGAGCCAACGGGCCTGTCTGGGCATGTCAGACACAAGGGCTGTGAGCAAAAACCAGATCCCGATACGGGAGGCCCCTCAGGAAAGAATGTGTATGACTTCGTCTCTCCATGACCTGAAGTGGAGTCTGTTCACTAAAATAGGGCCCCACTTCCAAGGGACTCTGCAAATGGACAATCCACGAAGCTTCCTGGAGAAAAGTAACATCTCCATGGGTTAACCCTGTCCTCAACACTTCACCCTGTGGTGGGCATGGGCGTGTAACTGAGCAGGGGTGAGCCACCCTTAGGCAGCCCTGTGTGTGGTGTGAATGTGTGCAAGGCTGCACCCAGGTGTGTAAGCATGACACGTGTGAGGACCAGAGAGTGTGTGAGGGGACGCATGTAAGTTTGTATGACTGTAAGCGTGTGTGCTGTTTCCTGGTATAACTGAAGTGTGTGTGAACACAGATATGTATGTGTATCTAGAGAAGTGGGCACACGTGTGTCTGTGTGCAGGTACAAGTGTACACACAGGAATGAGTGTGCACTCCTATGTGTGCACAAGTGTTCAGGTATAGCACGTATGTGTTTTCATGTTTGTGAATTGTGTGTGCTCAGATTTACTCCTGACCACTCATCCAGGTCCAGCTCTGTGTCCACTGGCTATGGCTCCAGACGTGAGGTGGCCCTCACAGAGGGAGGATCTGACCACAGGCAGGTGCTGGGGACAATACAGATTTCAGCTCTGGATGTGCAGGGCCTGCTCCCAGAGCCCTGGCAGCAACTCTGAGTCTGAAAGCACACAGGCTAAGTAAACTCAGGCTCAGGGGAGGAGGTGACATGGGGGGGTGTCAGCCATTTTCATATTATTTGCATATAATTTGTCTTCTCTGCAGAAGATGGTAACTCTGTGACCCTCCAGGGTGGAGAGAACCCATAGGATTCTATCCCAGGACTAGTTCAGGACCTGCTGGCTCACACTGGAGCTAAGGTTCAGGAGACTGGAGCCATGACACACTTTGGGCCTTAGCGTCTGCTTCCCATCATCCACAGATCCCCATCCTTCCTCTACACAGGCTGCCTGGGCCACACACAATCACACACACACCCCTACACACAAAGTCTCTCCACAGATACACATGCACAGTCCCATCACCCCTACACACACACACACACACACACACACACACACACCATGGCTCCTACACAGGCAGGCACAGGTGGGCGGTGCTTCAGTGCCTCCTTCCAGGACCACTTGACTCCTCCTCAATGCCCACACTTGCCAAAGAAATCTTTTCTATACCCGGGTCTTTTTACCTCACCCCTACCAACAGGGTCCCCCCTTGCCCACAGGACAAAGCAGGAGCTTGGGTCCTGGCCTTCGAGGCCTTCCAGCTCTCAAGCTGGGCAAAGCCTCCCGTCCTGCTGCGCCCACACTCCGCCTGCCTTCTGGACTCATTCCCCACAGCTCACCAGCACTTCTCGTCACTGTCTGGAGGAGCTCAGCCTCCCTGCCATGCTGCTAGCTCTGAGGGACAGGACTTTTTTTGTTTTGTTCACTGCTATTTTGCCCCAGCATCTAAACCCAAAGCTTGACCTAGAAGGATTGCTCAAAAAGACATCTATGGACTTCAAGAATTAGTAGTAGAACCTTGCTCCCCCCCCGGCCTGCCCCCTTTTGTGGGACTTATTCAACCTCATTTGTTTCCCTGTATGCCTCCCCCATCACACTGGGATTCCACTGGGTCTGATTCAGCTCCGTGTCCATGTCCAGCATGCGGCTGGGCACAGACAGCATGAATGGGGACAGATTCAGGGACAGATCCTAGGGTGTCCCCCCCCCACTGTGAACTTCAGGGACATCTGGAAGGTGGTGTCACTTGGGCCAATCACACAAAACTCGACTGCCCAGGGAAGTCTACACTGCTTCCTGTGCCTGTATGAACCCCTTTCTGAAGTCACTCTGACTGCTTGCACACTCCCAGAGATGGGGAGCTCACTTTCTTACCAGCCAGCTCCTTCCCTTGTCAGTGGCTCTGCCTGACTCTGACTCCTCCTACTATCCTGTCAACTCCAGATCATTATGAGCCACAGATTCCCATGGAAACCAAGAAAAAAGATGAGCAAAGGGAGAGGCAGATCCCAGCTTTCTCAGCAGCTCTAAAAAGACTTTTCCAGTTTTGGGCAGAAGTGGGAAAAAAGAGCTCTTGGCTCTCAGCCCACCCCGGGACAGGCAAGTGGGTGCTCAGGACCCTTCAACTCAACCACCACCCTCGGAACCTACAGCAACAGGGCAGAGACAGTTTTGGGCTCTTTTGTTAAAACCCCACTGAGCTAGATCCCTGGAGCCCCCATCCTTCTCACTAAGCTGCCACCCTCTCACAGAGCCCCCCCACAGCCCCTCCCTCCTTACTAAGCCCCAGCCCATCACCAGTTCCCCACCCCTCACTGACTTGCCTCTCATCCCCCATACCCCCACCCACCCTTCCCTGCCCCATCTCCTTCCTCAGTGGCACCTCCTGCCACCCAGTCTGCAGGCCATGGGGTGGCAGGGGAGCTGCTCTGACTCCAGCCCTAGGAGAACCACGTAGAGATGGTTCCTTTTTTTGCCCTGATGGCAGGCTGGACAGATGGATAAAGAGGGCAGGCTGGTGCTCTGCCAAAGGTGGCTGCCCAGAGCCTCACCCAGCCCTGCCAAGACAGCTGCAACCACGAGCCTATTCCTGGTCTGGCCCCATTCCAGGGTGCCTCGGGCTGTAGTTAGTCACTGATCCCAGTCCCCCACCAAATGCACACACCAAAGGTGCTAGGACTTGAGCCCACCAGAAACACCAAGACATCTAGAACCAAGAAAGTCTAAGCAACAGAGATCCAAGGCCCCATGTTCCAAACACTCCCTGACAACTGAGAAACTGTCTTATTATCTGATCTGTAGCTTCAAAGCTCCAAGAACTCCCAGAACCTCATTTTCTAAGAAAATCAGAGTATTAGAATGCTTCATCGTCTGAAGAGTCTGTGCTTCTTACACTATTCTATGAAGGCGAGAGCCTGGGGTCCTGAGACCAGAGGAGCCCCAGACCCTATCATTCTATTACCCTTAGCCTCAGATGCCCTGACTCCAGGACTCCAACCTCAATTTCCCCTCAGAACCCGATGTTCTGTGCACTTGAGTCTCCATAAGGTAAGGGGGATGTTGCCCCTGTGCATGCCACAGTGGAGGACACTGAGAACAGGGATGGGGGAGCCCAGAAATGAACACCCCTCTCCCAGGCAGTATCAGGGGAGCTGGAGGTGGCTTGGAAGTGGAGCTGGGGAGGGGCGGGGTCCATGTGGGTGAGTCAGTCTAACCCTTCACTCTCTAGCTGTGTCATCTCACACAAGTGCCTCCTCAGACCCCTGTGTCTTCACTTCTAAACTGGGGATCAGCTGGCCTTTCTCAGAAGGCAGTGTGAAGAGCAAATGAAATGTTCTTATGTACACAACTCAGGGCTTGGCACACAAAACAGAGCTTTTGTCCTCATCCCCCAGCATGCCTCAGAGCCCACTGGCAGTGCTGTGCCCGTGGTTTGGACATAGGGGTGTTAAGCTTCTCTGGCAGTCCAAGTGATATGGGACTTCTCCCCATGCTTCCCCTAAGCTCACATCTTCTCCTCTCTTTCTTCCCCACCTTACCTGGCAGCCTGTAGTCCTTATTTTAGAGACAGGCCTAAAAGGAGGGGAAAGCTGTGCTCTAGAATTGGGAAAGCCCTCCTACTTCTGAGCCTCAGTTTTCTCATCTGTACAGTGGGCCTTCCATGGGCAGTCCACAGCCCTAGGGTGCGGGCTGTGTAGCCATGGTGGAGGCAGGGAGCCATATGGAAATAGGCAAAGAAACCCCAATGTGGCTCCCCACCCCAGGACTTCCAAATGCCAAAGGAGAATTTCATCACCATCTCTTTGCACCTGGCAAGGACACACCAAGAGACCAGGTCCCTCCTCCAGGAGTCCCTCAACCTGGCTGCTTCCAGATGTGGTCCTGAGTCCTCCCCTCAGACCCCTGCATGTGTGCGATGCATTCTAGCCTCTACCCTTTTGCTTACACCATTCCCCGTGCCTGGGAACCTTCTCCCTATTCTCTGCCAATTAAATCTTCAACAACTTTAAAGGTGAAGGAAGGGGAATGGCCATCAATGGCCACCTTCTAAGTGCCAGACCGACCCAGTCTATTCTTTCATTTAAAATATGTGATATTATTAGCCCACAGCAACCTCAAACTCTTGGGCTTAAGCAATTCTCTTGCCTCGGCCTCCCTAGTAGCTGGGACTACAGGTGCCCATCACAATGCCCACCTATTTTTTTGTTGCAGTTGTCATTGTTGTTTAGCTGGCCTGGGCTGGGTTCGAACCCACCAGCCTTGGTGTATGTGGCCAGTACATTACCCACTGAGCTATGAGAGCTGCCCTTTTAGCCTGATTTTAAAGTTGATGAAACTGAGGCCCTGGGAACCCGAAGTCATTTGTTTAAAGTCACGCAGTTAGAAATGGCAGAACAGCAATTCCAACCCAGCCCCTTCTGGCTTCCAGGCTTGTGCCTTCTGCGCAGGCTGACTCCTGGGAGAGGAACCTAGGGTCTCCCTCCTGACTCCTTCTTTGGGGTCAGGGCTGCACTCGGGTAACTCTTCCAAGACCAGTGGTCCCCAGAGCTCCAAAAGGTGGAAATCATGACCCCTCCCTCCTCTTGTCTCCCCAAGTTGGAGGCAGCCTAGAGCCTGGCCATGCTTCCTGATTGATCGAAAGTCGCTCGATCAGCAAAGGCTCCTATCGTGGGACTGGTAGACGTGGCATTCTGTTTCTAAGCACCCGTCGCTATGGAAGCCAGGTGCTGCCAGCCCAAAGCCTAGCAACAAGGCATGGAGGCCATCAGTGGGGGCTTCCAAAGCAGCTAGCAAGAGAGAGCAAAGGTGGGCTACATCTGTGTTCTGGGCTGGAGGGCAGGACCTGCTACCCTGGCTGGGCTTGTAAGAGGAGGAAGAAGGCAAAGAGGTCAACACCAGGGAGGCCCTGAGAGATGGAGACCCAGAGATAAGGGCAGGAAGAAATATGCAGAGACAGACAAAGGGAATCCAGAAACGGGGAAAGGCAGAGACTCCGTCAGAGAGAGAGCTTCAGGAAAGTGGAAGGACACAAGAGCTAGTCAGAGTCACAGAGACAGACCTCTTACAGCCAGGAGGCAGGGAGGGCCAAAATCCCAGCAGGGTGCTCCAGCTCCCAGGGAGGGAGAAAGTGTGCAAAGACTGGAGGAGAGCCGCAGGGAAATGACAAAGAAGGATGGAGGCAGGACAGAGGAGATAAGCCTGAGGCAGGAGGCAGTAATAAAGGCGGAGGACTGGGAATGGAGGGGCAGGCAGGGCACCGCAAGTCACAGAGCAGCCAGCAGTGTGGCGGAGCTGCAGCTACATCAGGAAGAGGTCACAGAATCCTGGCCCCTTCCTCCTCGCACTGCCCAGCAGCAGCAAGGCTATCACCATCCTTTCACCACCACCCAACACCCTGGCCTCCCCCTCAGGACACAGAATTATGTAGGCACAAACCTCAGACAAGAATCTCTGGAGGTCAAGGGTCACATGTCTCCTTGACCCTCAATGGAACAGCTCTTGCACCAGATCACACAATGAAGCAGTGTCTGAATACCAGGAAGTCAGGCCCTGGTGATTCCTGCTCTTTCCCCATCCCCACCCCCACCCCAGGAGAGCCCATGTCCTATCCTAGTTGGCCAGGGAGGCTCTGTTAGTGCAGAAAGTCACCCTTGTTGGCATACCAGAGTGAAAGAGAAGATGATACAGCCTAATGTGGGACCCCCCAATGGGCGGCAGGGCTCCAGCCCCAGATATCTACTTCCTGCTTCCTCAACAATATAACCTGTGTTGGGATGTGGGGCCCCAGGAAGAAGCAGCACAAGAGGACCACAGCTGGCCATCTCAGGGCTGGGCCTAGGGAGGCACGCTCTGGGGACCCAGCGCAGCCTGATCCCTCAGAGTTAGCAAAGTGGCAGGCACTTGACAGGCAACAGCTCATTTAATTCTCACGGGAACCCGTTAGGGATGAAGAGCAGAGCGTTCTGCTCTAACTCCACCAGCTGCAGCAGCCTGGTCCAGGACTTAACCCCCGTTTTCTTGGGGCCAGTGCAGGCTGGAGAGCGCCTCTGCCAGGTGAGGGAAGTCCCTTCCAGAGGGAGGGTATGGGGTGGCCTGGGGAGGGTCCAAAGCCCTGCTCTGGCCACCCCTGCTCCTAGCACCGTATGTACCTTCTCCCCTTGTCAGTATGGGTGACAGCGCTCGGCTAGACTGTCAGGTGCTGATATCTCCCTCTCCATCTCTGCCTCCTCTCCACCCTCCCCTACTCTGAGCTAACTGTCCCAGGGATTGGGAACACTATCAGCTACACCTGACAGCCAGACCTCAGAGGCCCCTGCCAGTCTTGGTCTCTCCAGACTCAAGGGAGGAACAAGACAAGATGAATTAAGTGCCTACTATGTGCCCCTTACATTTATTATCTCATTAAATTGCTCGTGGAGGTCTCTGGAGGCTCTGTGGTGGATTGCCTCACCTCCTCGCAGCTCCCGGCCTCCCTACCCACCCTCACTGCCACCACAGGGCAGCTCTTGCAGCTGCCACCACAAGATCTACCTCTGGGACAGGGTGGGCAGGGTAGCAGTAGGCAAATTTCATTCAAACTGGGAACCAGAAGTTTGATTCTCAGCTTCTGTAGCGCCCATGGCAGGGACTGTGGGGGATAGAGGAAAGATGTGGGGCTGGCTGGCAAGTGAGAGGCCAGAGGAAGGCAGGAGCAGGAGAAAGAAGCAGGGGAAGTGGACATCTGTGCACCAGCCTCATCTCACACACACCCCTATGTACACTGGACTTGGGCTGCAGCCCAGAAAATCGACCCGTGGTGCCACACTCCCCTGGGCCTCGGTTCTTGGAAGGCAGTGCTGCAGGGATGATCGATCCACTGCCTCCCCACCTCCCCTTCCCACTGCCTGGAGGCTGCCTCCTCCATGAAGCCCCTGGCCCGCCAGGGTCACAGCTAAGGTGAGAGGCAAGAGGCAGCCTGGGGTCAATAAGCAGTGACCCTTTATCATCTCTGCAGCCCAGCATTCTTCTCACGCCTCAGGAACCCGGCCCAAGTAGATGGGTGGTATAAGAGCTGGTATGGTAGGTCATGTTCATGTGCACACAGGGGTGCTGATGCATGTGTGCCCATGCTGAGTCAGGGCAGTGACAGAGGCATTGTGAATGCAAGATGGGAGCAAATCCCAGCTCCTCTTCTTACTACATAGGGGACCTGTGCAAGTCCATTAACCTCTCCGAGCCTCAATTCCTTATCTGTACAGTAGGGTCAGTGACAATACCCAACTCACAGGCTGAGTGAAATTATATACACAGAGCTCCGGTACAATGCTTGGCTTATGATACCCTTTTGGTACATGAAAGCTTTTATTAGAGTTAAGATAAACTCACATGCATGTGTACAAGTATAGGTGCCCTTGGGAGGCCCAGGAGGGATTCCTGGCACTCCTGCAACGGGGTGGGGGCGGGGCACAGGCTGTTCCCTAGCCCTGAGGACCTCTAGAATGGGGGCTGCAGACAAACGCTTAGTTCACCCGCAGACAAGGAAGACCCCCGCAGCTCCCTGCATCCCCAAAGAAAACCACCTGTACTGGGTGAGGCTGTGAGGAGATGGATGGCTTGGTGGCCACCAGAGAGGACTGGTGATTAGGAGACTAACGGTCCAGCATCCGGAGAGTTGTGGGAGGGAGGCTGGGCTGCAGGGCCATCCATCACAGCTGGCAGGCCCAGCAATGCCTCACAGCGGGACGAGAGAGAGGCAAGGTGAGAGCTGTGAGTCAGAGAAGTGTAGACAAGCTGAGGGCCAGGCAGTGGGGCTCGGCCCAGACCCTGCTGTAACTCTGAATGAGCCATTGCTACCTTGGGACCTCAGTTTCTTCAACAGAACACTCGCATCTACAGGTCTCTTTCTGCCCAGATGAGGCTTAGCACTGCAGGCCCAACATCAAGCCAGTCCTCCTGACCAGTCAGCACAGCCCCTGCCTATGCAAATTTCATTCACACTGAGGGCAGAGTCGCCTACGGGCTCTCCCTACCTTTTGGAGAGAGGAAAACCTGCCAGCAAGTCTGGGGCAAGCTGGGGTCTAGTGGGACCTGAGCAGAGCCTAGACTCTCAGTCTGTCCCTATGGACTTAAGCAAGCTTTAGGCCTCAGCGTTCCCATCTCCATAATAAGCAACAACAAAAGTCTTCGGGACTCCTCTTTCCTCATGGGACAATCTGCATGCTCCTCACTGCATCTACGTCCTCCCAGTTTGGGCCAGCTCCAACGCCTCCTTGTTCTCTGCCACACATCCCACACTCGGGCCGCTCTGAGCTGTTGTCACCCTCCCATCCCATGCTGCTTCACCTCTGGGCCTTGCTCCTCCACTGGAAAGCCTCCTCCTCACTTGTCAGGGCCAGAAGTGTCACCTCCTCCGCAAAGCCACCTGCAGAGCTCTGGAGGGCTAAGCCTGGCCCCTCACACTTTCCCTGAGGCATAGACCAGAATGATTCCCAGGGCAGGGGAAAAGGTGGGCAGCCCATGGCCTCAAACGGGAATAGGGCTCAGGAAAGGTGGGAGGAAGGGAAAGAGGAAGACGGGAGGGAGGAACAAAAAACAAGGAGGGAAGGTAGAGAAACAAAACAACTGTCTCCATGGGCCCTTTGGATCCAACAATCTGAATGAAGCCCAGTCCACTCCTGACAGAGCCCCATGCCCTGGCCCCTGCCCCCTGCGCCCCAGGACCCAGCCCTTGTCACACACACACACCAGGACAAAGGCCCAGAGTGAAGAGGTCTGTGGCCTCTGCTGCTGAGCCCTGACTGGAGGCTAAGAGTGCCACACGGTCGTCATAGCGATGCTGGCTGCTGTCATCACTAATTCATCACTTGAGCCCTGGGAGGCCAGTGAGGTGTGAGGAGAGCTGGTCAGAGCTGATCTGAGGAGCCCTGGGCACAAGAGTCTTGAGGCCTTGGTCTGGGAGAGGAGCAGGGATTAAATTCTATCACCGCAATCCAGCTGTGTCCTTCCCTCTGCCCCCTAACACCCTGGTGAGGAGGAGGAGCCCAGCCATTCCTCCAGTTTGCTGTGTGTCCAGCTCATGCCAAATGCAGAGATGAGGGTCACTACACCACCTGCCTCTGCGAGCCAGTGCCCAGCCCCAGCTCTCTTGGACAGAGCAAGGGGTGCCCCTCCTAAAATCTCAGGGGCTGAAGAGGGACAGAGGGAAGGGGAAGGAAGAGAGTTCACACGCATGCTCTCTAGGTGGGCACGTACCAGGCGTCTCAACAACGTAAGCCATGCAATCCCCCCAGAATACCTGCAGGGCCAGAATTATTGCTCCATTTTACAGATACCGGGATGTTCCCTCTGTCTAAATGCCCCCAGCCAGTCCTACCCCATCTCCTTTATTTATTTATTTTAGAGACAGAGTCTCCCTTGGTTGCCCTTGGTGGAGTGCCGTGGAATCCCAGCTTACGGCAACTCAAACTCTTGGGCTCAAACAATTCTCTTGCCTCAGCCTCTATAGCTGGGACTACGGGTGCCTGCCACAAGACCCAGCTATTTTTAGAGATGGGGGGTCTCGCTCTTGCTCAGGCTGGTCTTGAACTCCTTGAGCTCAGGAGATCCACCCGCCTCAGACTCCCAGAGTGTTTAGGATTACAGGAGTGAGCCACCGCACCCGGCCCCCTACTCCCGCCTTCTGGAAAGCCTTTCAGTAGGCCCCACCTAATCTTACCACTGCCTCTTCTAAACTCCCAGCAATGGGTGGGTGAGGGTCCCAGTCTTCTCCATCAGGCTGGGCTGGGGGCTCCACCTCCTCCCATCCCTGGTTGTGGAGGTCACAATGGGAGGATCTTCTAACCCAGCTACCCTCTTGTCAATAAGCCTCCCCACCGATGCAGGTTGGATCTTTCTGGATCTTTCTAAACCCTCCCAGGCCTCTCCCTGGAAGTCACCAGCTCCTTAGTCTAGAGGAGAAGGCCTAGGCTCCCATGTGCAAGGCGCCTCCATACACATTGCCTAAGTTCTTTACTCACTGCCTCAGAGAAAGGAACCTATTTAGAACAGGAGAATGGGAACAAAACTAACATGCAGTCACACAAGAAAGCATTTACTGAGTAGCTACCACGTGCAGTCTTATGCACGAAGCTTGGAATATGATAGTAAACAAAACAGACCCAATCCCTGCCCTTGTGGGGATTTTGGTCTAGTGGAGTCAGCACCGAGGCTTGGTTTGCTCATATTAACAGATGTAACCCTTATGATGTGTATGACAGTGGGCGGATATCATTATGCCCACTTTATAGGAGAGGAAATGGCAGAGTTTGAGGTGATAAACAGACCTGCTAAGGCCACATATGAGTAACCAGTAAAGGCAGCACTCCAACACAGATGTATCTGACTCCCAAGTCTCATTCTTGGCTTATTCCTGGATGAGGAGTGGGGACCACAAATCTACTCCCTGCCTTCAAATAGTTTATAATCAATCTAGTGTACTTGCCCTAATTCTCCAATAAGCGCCACTAGAAAGTGCTCCTTGTGTCTGACCTGAATCCCTCTGAGTTGGCCTCTCTTTGTTAGAGCCTCAGTGGGCCAGAGGATCAGCTTTCATTTCCTTGCAGACACCTGGGGTGTTTCCATGAGCTCCCAGCCCGTTCTCCGCCCCCACCTTGCACAGAGGCCTCCCCACTACAGGAGAGAGCGAGGTGTGTGCTCTAAAAATACCTTAATCCCTCCCTGCTCTCGCTCTAATTAAGCTGAGTGAGTCACTACTTTAAGTAATTTATTGCTAGTTACGTAATTGCTTTAATATTTGGTTCTAGAACTGGGGAACAAAAGTGTTCCCCCCTTCTTTTTAGGTAATTGTTAATCTACAGAGTGGGGTAATGGTCCCTGAGTGGGAGAAGAATGGGAAGAGGGGTGGAGTCATCTTGGCCAGCCCTTGTTCCATTCTGAACCAACAGATGGCCATCTCCACCAGGGCCACTGATCAGCCCTGGTCCAAAGAGGGGCAGGTTTGTGGAAACACCAATTCTCCACTCTTGGTCATCCATTCTATGGTTTCTGAAGCCACCACTTCCAGCTGAGCCAGGCCTCACATCCAGGGCCTACCCTCATGGCCCAAATATCCCTTCTCTGCCTGGCCTTGGGGACCACGGCCCAGAGAGGGGAGAGTTCCCTAACATGATCCTGCCTGTGTGCCCAGGCTGTCTGCTCAAGGAAAATCCAGCACCTCTCACAGCGCTGTAAGAAGTCATCCTTCCAAAGCAGATTGACTACAAAGGGCACAGGGAAGTTTAGGGGGATAAAAAAAAGTATTTTTTCTTTTTTTTTTGAGACAGAGTCTCGCTTTGTTGCCCTCAGTATAGTGCCATGTTGTCACAGCTCACAGCAACCTCTGACACTTGGGCTCAAATGATCCTATTGCCTCAGCCTCCCAAGTAGCTGGGATTACAGGAACCCCCTACAACACCTGACTATTTGTAGAGATTGAGGGGGGGGGTTGCTCTTCCTCAGGCTGCTCTCGAACTCCTGAACTCAAGCAATCCACCTGCCTCAGTCTCCAAGAGTACTAGGAGTACAGGGATGAGCCACCAAGCCCAGCCTAAAATATTTTCTTGATCGTCATGGTGGTTACCTGACTGTATATATTTATCAAAATTTATTACAGACTTTAAATTGGTGATTTTATTGTCTATAAATTATACCTTAATAAAACAGATGTAAAAATAAATAAAAACAAATTTTAAGAAAGATGTCAACCCCTACCTCTTGGCCCCATAGCAGGAACAGTTGTGCAGAATTGACCACCAGAAAGAAACTAAGGCAAGGATCCCGATGCACATATTAGGTGCTCACACGAGAGATGTTTGTTTCACTTGGTGCCAATTAGCAAGGACTTACCAGGCACCTCCTGTGTGCACCTGTGCATCCTTGATCTCATTAGCTCTCTCCCTGCTCTCCTGTAGTCCACAGAGGCAGCTGATCTGTGGGCCAGAGTCATGACATACTTTGTCTCATTTAATCCCACAGCAGCCCTAATGAGGTGGGCTCTCTCATCTTCTCCTTTCTGCAAATAAGGGAACAAAGGCGGCAGAATTTGCACTAATCCTGCAGTTAAGAAGTAGAGGAGCTGAGATTTGAACTAAGAGACAGTTCCTGAGGTTTGTGGTCATGACCAGGCCCCTCGGTGGCACTAACTGGTGAGGACTAGGAAGACGAGAGAGAGGACATGCCCTCTGACTCTAGGCTTTGAATAATGAGGCTTTCACTGTTCTTATAAAGAGGGGCAGGGCACACCCAAGCCGAGAAGGTAAGTGGGTGTGTGTATGCTCAGGGAGGAGGCAAGAGGCAAGGCCAGCTTTGGAAAGGCAGGAACTGGGTCAGGCAGCAAGCCTGGGAGAAACACAAAAGAAATCAGGCAAGGTCTGAGAAAATGAGGCAGGCAATGTCTGGCTGTGCCAGCCTAGGAATTTATGGGCCTTCTCAGGTGCTGAATAGCTCGGGCTCCTTACTGCTACTCCTGACTCCCCCCCACAAAAAATTTGTCTCTGTCCAGATCCTTGGCCCCAGTCACCTACTCACACACAGAGTTACTACCTCACTGGGCACAGGCAAAACCCTTCATCCCAGGACTTGGCCGAGACTCGTTGGAAAACAGTCAGTGATGTCATGTGGCAGGGAAGAGCTCCAAGGTTGGGGAGCATGGGAAGGCTGTTATCAAGGAAAGGGAAGTCTTTGTGGAAGAATGATGGGAATTAGCCAGGTAAAAATAGAGGGGCATTAAGG
Source organism: Arctocebus calabarensis (assembly GCA_963573935.1). NCBI lineage: Eukaryota > Metazoa > Chordata > Mammalia > Primates > Lorisidae > Arctocebus > Arctocebus calabarensis. The sequence goes on from CAUYON010031049.1 coordinate 60,114, forward strand.
AAGGGTATTCCAGGCAAAGGGAACAGCCTGGTAGCAGCTCAGAAGTGAGAGAAGCCGTGCACATGGGCAACCACCTGTTGGCCGGCAGTCTGTGCAATGCCCAGTGTGAGTGCTTCTCAGGGGCTCCAGGCGTGTGCTAAATCACATCGGTACAGCACGTCTGAGTGACTATATCTGAATTGTGTGCATGTGTGCCTCAGTGTATACTGGTTCTTTTGTTTCTAAGAAACAATTTTTATTTATTTTTATTTTTATTATTATTATTTTTTGAGACAGTCTCATTATGTCACCCTCAGTAGAGAGAGGTGGTGTCAGAGCTCACAACAATCTTCAACTCCTGGGCTTAAGTGATTCTCTTGCCTCAGCTTCCCAAGTAGCTGTGACTACAGGCGCCCACCACAATGCCCGGCTATTTTTTTGTTGTTGTAGTTGTCATTGTTGTTTGGCAGGCCCAGGCTGGGTTCGAACCCAGCAGCCCCGGTATATGTGGCTGGCGTCCTAAGCACAGAGGCTACTAAGTCAATTTTAGATCAATCCTGTGTCTGTTTCTCAGTGTATGTTGATGCCTGTGTTGTGTGTGCTGATTGTGGGTCTCTCCACATCTGTGTGCTGTGCTCTGCTGTTCTGTGTGGGGAGTTCTTCTGTATCTATTGAGTTTGTTTCTCTCTCTATATTTGTGTCGGTGTTTATGTCCCTTGCCTAGGTTGTGCCTGGGTCTTGGTGTGTTGTATGTTTATGGCCAGGACATCTCATCTCTTAGCTCAGTCAGCTGGGCTGGGAGGAGAAGCCTGAGGCAAGGAGGTGCTAGTGCTGGGTTCCAATTGCAAACAACAGCACCTAATGACTGTCAAGCACTTAGTGGTGCAGAAGGCTGCACGGGAGATGCTAATTGACACCTGTAATGAGTCAGCTGCCCAAGACCCAGCAAGGCAAAAAGTGGGTCTCCACTGGCACATGGATGAGCTGGCTGGGCCAAGGTCCCTAAGCCCCAAGCACCAGAAGGGGCCACCCTCATTGATTCGTCTCCCAGAAAGGCCCGACGCCCAGTCTCTGGACAGGAAGAAGAATTGAGATCCAACTCCAGGAGGATGGTCTTCAAAGGGAGGCCTCTTTGAGACTTGGCAATGGTGGGCCCAAAAGTGTCATCAGATGATAAAGCGGTCACATAGCTTTGCTCTTGGGGTGGCTTGTGGGTGGTATGGACTGGTGTTCCAGAGAGGAGCCCACAGGCGACAGAGAGGGAGGCAGAGAGGGAGCTGCCACACACCTGCACTTGTGGGCATGCACTGAGGAACAAGGGCCATAGCTCCTCCTCTGACCTGTCTGTGCAACTGACATGTCCTCAGCCACCCTCAGTACTGCCCCTCACCTGAGTCTCCACACCAGCTTCCTCACTGGCCCCCAATTCGCCCTTAATTTGGAGCTTTCTAAATTGGAAGGTAACCAGAGTCTGACCCCACCTAAACCCCGCTGCACTTCCCTGTGTGAGCTGGGCCTCCACACCTTCCTCTCCACTGCTAGGTGCTTCCTTCAGCCTGGACCCTGGACCTGCCACCTTGACCTCTTGTTGTGCTCCACACCTTTGCTCTTACTGGCCTTTTCTCCTCGAACACCCTTCCTCCTCTCCTCTACCTGGAAAATTCCTATTTGCTCTTGAAGGCTAAAATCCAACATCACCTTCTTGAGAAGTGTCCTCATCAGCCATCCCAGTGCTCACCCCATGAAATTAATGGCCCGTGTCTGGGCATGCCTGTTGCTAACAAAGAGGAAGGCATGAACTATGTGGTTCATCTCCAGGGCCGGGGGACAAGCACAGGGCAGGGTACATCAGAGCACCATCTGGGACAGGTGGGATGAATAAGCGGGTGACTGAGTGTGGGTCCAAGGCACACTGAATCCTGAGAATGACATCCTTTGGCAGCCCCAGTGCGGCCCAGATAGGGAGCAGGGCATTTGTACCAGGCCAGTTATAGATGTCTAGGCACGTGTGGGTGCTTGTAGGAAGCACGGGTGGTGCCTGGCCACACACCACACCCAGAAATGTGATGGAGGGAGCATTCACAGGCAGGACCTGGCTTCTGGCTCCAACTCTGAGACCAACTGGCTGTGTGACCTTGGGTAAGTGCTTCAGTTTCCCATTATGCATTTGTCCCTCCAGATCCAATCTCTACCCTTTTCTTACTGAATTCTGTGCTCAAGGAGATGACCTCTCACGGCAGCCTCAGCTGTTGCCCTCTGGTCACAAGGGTGAGGGAGCCAGATGAAGGTTCTTCCAATGAGGGCCAGGCTCCAGCAGGAGAGCAGAGGGTGAGAGGCTCGTAGGCTCATGTGAGGCATCCCACCCCTCACCTGTGCACCTCCTTTGACACAAGTGGCTTCAGCTGCGTCTCCTGGAGGACAGGAGCACCTTCTGCAAGGTCCTCCTCTGGGACCTGGGTCCTCTCCTTGTCCCTCAGGCTTCTTGGATGCTTCCCCATCTCCATAATAGTTACTTCTCCAAATTGCCTTCAATTAAGCCATTAAGTGTATCATTGTTTCTCCTCTACAAAATGGGGCTAGCTCCTTGTAGGATTATTGAGGTGATTAAACAAGGTAATTTTAAAAACATAAAGAGAACTCCATAAACATTAGTTCTCTCCATCTGGCCCCCAAGTCCCCCACACTCGGAGTTTTCGGATGGCTCCAAGCACTCTGGTGTGAGAAGGATGAGGTACCAGACTGTCCTTTCTCTCCTCCCCTCCCCCAGCCCCAGCCAGCCCCACACCTCCAGGAAGTCTCCCCCTTTGCCCCAACCAGGGGCCATGCTTGAGTGCTCCCCACAGGATGAGCTCACTCTAGAGCCCCCCAAGACTAGGACATGCCTGTCTGCTTCTCTTTGCCCTTGCTCAACAGAGAAGCCTAATTCAACCTTAGAGTTGCCTAATTCTCTCTATCCCACCCCTTGCTCCACCCTAGTTGTCCTCCCATCCAGCCCCTGCCTGCAGCCCCAAACATTCAGGACAACAAATACCTCTACAGTGCCCCAGGGAAGGGCATGTCCCTGCTTCCAGCTGGGCAGACTAGCCTCACACCTCCCCACTGCCCAGGCTGCCAGAGGGAGCACTCAGGGCACTCACACCTTCCCATGCTTGAGAAGGCCAGAGCATGTCCATGGCAGCTATAGCTTGAAGGGACTTCAGAGAGCTTGCAACCAACATCCTTGCTAGGGTAGAAGTCTCCTCTGCAGCCTCCCTAACCAAGCTGTCTAGCACCTCCCCCTCCAGGCAGGAAGCTCATCCTTCCCTCCCAAGGTAGCCCCTTTCTCTGGAGCTCCTCTGTCTCCTTCATCTCGAGCCATGCTGGGCCTTCAAGACTCCTACAACCCCTAAACTGTCTCAGTACTAAGAGCTCAAGGAGAGATCGTAGGGAAAGCTTTGCAAGTTAGAACAGTAGAAACCTAAAAAAAAACCTGCTGCTGCAAAGATGAAGAAATTGAGGCTTCTAGAGGAGACCCCTCCCTTTGGCCCCACTCCACCACTGGGCTCCTCTCCATGGGGTCTCTAGGCTCCATGGAATGGCAGACTTCACAGGAGCATCACAGCATGCAGAGGCGCTGGTAGAAACTTCAAAGGCAGCATCTGAGGCCCAGAAGGAGTGGACATGCCCAGGCGCAGGAGGTGGCCTCACACCAAAGGCTTGAATCTGCTCTGAGCTCCCCACCTGCTCTAGGGGCTACAGGGAGGGAGGCATCCAGGCCAGGCACACCTCTCTCTCTCTGCTCAGAGTCCTGCCATCTCCCCCTAGATGAGTGGTTCTCAACCTTCCTAATGCTGCGGCCCTTTAGTACAGTTCCTTTAGTACAGTCACAACCCACAGATAGAGAACTGATGCCCTAGATCTTGCGGAGTGACCTTGGGTTAATCACTGCCTCTTCCTGGACTTCAATATTTGTATCTTTACACGAGGACTAGGCTGGGAGTTCCTGAGACTCTCTTAGTGAGGTATAAGTGTGACCATTAGGAGTTCCTGGGGAGAATGGAACCTAGATGCTTCCCAGTTATGTTCAGCTCCTCAATCCAGTAGCCTAGGGTCCTGAGTGGCTCAGGCTGGGCTGGGCTGAACACAAAGCCTGACTGGGAGGGGCTCCCAGAATTCTCTAAGGGAAGCCCAGCCCCCCACACAAATGAGAGGTGTGACAGCCCCTTCAGCTCAAGTCCACATACATCTCTTCTCTACCTTCAGGCAGGTGGAACCCCGGAAAGAAAGTGTTGAGTAGCCAGATGTTGGGCCTTATAAGTTAGCAGAGCAGGTGTCTGGGCATTCCCACTTTAACCCAGGCACCCATGTACACAGAGATACACACCTTCACAGTTTCAATAGAACATGTACACATAACACTCTACACACACACACACGCCACATTTGCATGCAAAAATCATTTACCAATAATCAAGCATAAAAATGGTTTGTATACATTGCATATACAACCATGCCCACACTTTTGTACAAAATTACCCCAGATGTTCTTACCCTCTCAGACCTACATACACACATGCATGTAGAAACGTAGCTCACAGTCAGGTATACACACACACACTAAGATTCAGATAGATAGACACTAATAAACCAACCAGTTTCACCCTGCATCTCAGTATTAAGCAAATACAACCTGAAAGAAACCCAGACCAAATGCAATGTCATTCTAAATCCATTACCAAATCTTACATTGTCCCAGAACTGTGAGGAAAAAATTTCTTGGCCCTTGACTTAAGCCCTCTAGTGTGTCTATTCCTGTTTTTTGGGGTCCAGTCACTCCTCAGCCTTCATTCCTTCCTGTGGCACTTCAGCAGGGCCCTCTCACACTGGACTCAAACACAAGGAAGATCCTGGCTAGAATGGACTGGATGTAACAGCAACCCCTGCTGGAGATATGTGGCATTACAGCATAGCGCTACAGGACACTAGTCATCACTCCCCAGCCTAGGGTGGAGAGGAGCAAAGAGGAAAAAGAAACTGAGATATTTGTAGGACATAAGAGGAGCAAAGTTTGGGGTTCTCCAAGGATGGAGGAGGTTAAGGCCTGGTATGGTGCTTGTAGTCCCAATACTTGGGAGGCCAAGGCAGGTGGATTGCCTGAGCTCACAGATTCAAGACCAGCCTGAGCCAGAGTGAGACCTCATCTCTGAAAATAGCTGGGTGTTGTAGTGAACACCTGTAGTCCCAGCTACTCCGGAGGCTGAGGCAAGAGAATTGCTTAAGCCCAAGAGTTGGAGGTTGCTGTGAGTGTGATGCCAGGGCACTCCACTAAGGGTGAAAAAATGAGATTGTCTCAAAAACAAAAAAACAGGATGGAAGTTAGAGGCCTCAGGCTGCCTGTGGTTTTTCCACTTCAACCTATTCAGCCCAAACTGCAGGATCGATTCTCCCAAAATTCAACTTTAATGAGATCCTGCCCTTGCTCAAAACTTGGGGTGGATCCTGGAGGGCCAGACTCTCAGCCTGAAATCAGGTCTCTGGGAACCAACTAGCCCACCTCTCAATCTCATATCCCAAAGAGCATGGCCCTTGCCTTCTGTATCCTGAGCTGCTCCTTTGCTCAGATGTCTCATCCCCAACTTTAATTATCTATATCTTGCCTGTTCTTCAAGCCCTGGCCTCTGCCATCTGAAAAATAATTTGTGAAAAGAGTAGGAACTTTAGAGGTAGACAGGCCTTTGTTCCAGGCCTGGTTCTACACTCACTTGCTAAATACCTGTGGGCAAGTTATTTCCTTCTCAGATCTTGCTTCTTCATCCAGAAAACAGCAGTCTCTTGGGTTTGTGGTGAGGATTAAATGAGATCATAGATGTGAAAAACAGTGTTCAGGTAGCTGTAAACTGTGCAAATGTGTGAAGAGTCATAATTATGGCTTCATCCTTTTATTCCTGCTTCTTCCTATACCCTCCCAACCCAGCAAGCTAGGTGATCCCTAAAGGAAAGGGTGGAGGCTGCTTCACCTTTAGGCCTGACCCAGCACCCACCAGGGCCTACCATTAGCAGCAGGATGTGGATCTGGATCAAAGGAGGCAATACAAAGTACTGTATACTTGCTGCAAATACACACAAGACTACAAATCCCAGAATGACTCCCAGACTGCAATGGGTGTGGCTGCTGGCTTAACCTCTTCCTCATCAAGCCCTTGCTTCCTGTGTAATCTCTGGGGATTGGTCTCAGACCAGCCAGGGAAGCCTACCAAGATGGTCACATCTGAGAGATCCCTCAGCCCCTCCCACAGAGTGTCTTTACTTCTCACTATAGCCTCCAATACTAGGGGTCCATTGCAGGCCTTCTTGTCATTCCCACACGATGACAGCCTCTGGGATCCTAGCTCTGGTCTCTTCCTCTCCAGGCTCCACTGAATCTTTCTAGAAGTATAGGTGAGTAAGCGTAGGTAGGTAGTTCATAATGGCAGTAGCTAACCTGTATGAGCATCTCCTGCAGAAGTAGGAGCTAAACTCTGCACTTCCAGATTCTTCACAATCATTCTGCTGAGAAGGTATGATTATCTCTACTCCACTAGTCACATGAAGTTCAGAGAAGTTAGTTACTTTCCCAGACCACACGGGAGTGGTAATAGCGCTGAAATTTTCAATCTTTGCTTGTCTGCCACCTTTTCTATTCTATCTCCAATGCCTCATCTGAATCTGGGGTAACCATCTAACAAATGAGAGCCTGGAAACCCTAGGATCCTCAAATCTTAGTAACTACACTATTGTGAAGTCCACCTAGATATCTGACTCAAATCCCTTCTGCAGCACCAAGTACTAGTTGTCTCCTGTTTTTCAGGGAGGTCAGTGAGAAGGGTGACTTCAGGGACTTCCAGAACTGGGTCATGTCGCTAGGGACCTGGCCTTTCCCAGGGAGAGAGCAGCTGAACAATGGGAGATGAATGTGTGAAAACATCTCTGTTACTAAATATATATCAACTTCCCAGAGGACGGGGGTGCTTACAGGGAGCCCATGGCCCCCGCTCTATAGGCCACAATCTTGTGGCTCAGACAAGCTGGGGCATTCAGAGCAACAGACAAGGCTGTCCCAGGGGCTGGGACAGAGGGGTGGGAGGGGATGATGTCTCATTCTTCCAACCAAAGCAGCCAGCTGATTTGCATATTGATTTGCATTCATTTGCATACCACATTCTGGAAGGGGCCCACATTCTTCAGCCACTGCTTTTCTCTCATTTCCAGGGTCTCTGTTCATTGACACCCCATTCTCAAGCAAGGCAGGAGCCCTTGACAGGCCTGGTCAAGAGCACTAGGAGAGACCAAGAAGTTGCAAATTTACAATGATGCTGACACATCAAGGTCTTGGGGACACCTCCGTGGCAAAAAGTGCTTCCTATGTCTGACTTTAATTCCCCACTCATCTCTTGCTCCATCTCTGCCCATTGCTTCCCCTGAGCCTTGTGCTTCATGTTCAGGCCACTCTGTACCTCTACAGTCTTTGCATAAACAAAACCATGCTTTCACCCCATGGCTTTTGCACATGGTATTTCCACTTCCTGGACCCGTCCCTCAATTCCGCCAGCTGTGACTCTTTCTTCTAAGGCCAGCCCCAATGGTCCCTCCTCCTAAATGCCTTCCCCTGACACTGGCACAGGTAGGGAAGACTCTGGGCTTCCCTCCATATGGTCACGGTTCTGTCCATCTCCCTGCACGGCTGTCATGTTCCACTGTGTAGCAGCCCAGTGAATGGCTGCTGAATGAATAAACAACAAATCCTGATCCTTCTCTCCCCTCTCTCCCAGCACCCCCAGTCTCTGTCTCTCTAGATGACTTTACTCTCCCATGGGATAGTCAGGGATAGACAGTCCCTCCAACTCTCCCCTCATCTTCAGAGACTTTCTCCCTTAGCCCCATAGCCCACTTTCATGAACCCAGGAGACTCTGTAGCCTTTTTGCTCTGGTAGGAAGTTCTTCCTGTTGTCTATCCTCTCTCCCTTTTTTTGGCCATGCCTGCTTCTTTATTATTATTCTTGGAGAGAAGTCAAAGCCTGTCCCATCTTAGTTTCACTACTTGTAGTTAACAGAGTCTGTTCATCCCTCCCACTCTCTGCCTAGGATGTGTTCCTACCACTCCTGGATCATTATGCCCCAGCCTGGCCCTGCTTAGAAGGACAATGACATAGGATGGAGAAAGGACATAAGATCATTCTGAGTAGCCTGGAGTAGCTAGGTCCTATAGGGAAGACATAAGGCAGACATAATCACCAAAGAGAAAGGCTGCCCATGAGAAAAGGGATGAGCAGGCGGCACCTGTGGCTCAGTAGCCCCATATACCGAGGTTGGCAAGGGTTCGAACCTAGCCCCAGCCAGCTAAAACAGCAGTGGCTACTGTAACAAAAATAGCTAGGCATTATGGCAGGCACCTGTAGTCCCAGCTACTCAGGAGGCTGAGGCAAGAGAATCACTTAAGCCCAAGAGTTGGAGGTTGCTGTGAGCTGTGACACTATAGCACTCTAACGAGGGATACAGAGTGAGACTGTATTTCAAAAAAAAAAAAAAAGAGAGAGAGAGAAAAGGGATGACCATCCCGCCCTTGGGTGTGTGCAAACAGGGGACTGGGTACATTTGCAGGCAAGCAGAAGAGTAAAGTAACTGCTTTTAAAACAGTGAAGAGGCTCGGCACCTGTAGCTCAGTGGCTAGGGTGCCAGCCACATAAACCAGTGCTAACAGGTTTGAACAAAGCCAGGGCTTGCCAAACTACAATGACAACTACAACAACAACAACAACACCACAACAAAAAATAGCCAAGCGTTGTAGTCCCAGCTACTTGGGAAGCTGAGGCAAGAGAATCGCTTAAGCCCAAGAGTTGGAGGTTGCTGTGAGCTGTGACGCCACAGCACTCTACCGAGGGAGACATAGTGAGACTCTGTCTCAAAAAAAAAAAAAATTAAAAACAGTAAATGGGTGGCACCTGTAGCTCAGTGAGTAGGGCACCAGCCCCATATACCGAGGCTGGTGGGTTTGAACCTGCCCCGGGCACACTGCAGCAAAAATTTAAAAATAAAAAAAATTAAAAACAGTAAAGAACACAACCCAGATGCTCCTAATGTGTCCTCGCACTCAGGGACTGCACCGAGCCTGGGTGCCCAGCCCAGTGCTGTGAGTGGAGAAGGAAGAGGAGGCAGCTCCTGCCTTTTAGGAACTCCTTGACCAAATGGGTAAGGGACACAAGCTGAGTTTGAGCCACATGCGATCCTGTACCATCAGAGAGACTTCAGAGTGGATAGTGGGGTCCAAAGAAAGGAGGAACCAAGGAAAGATTCCTACAGGAGTCTTCTTTTCAAAACTCCATTTCCTGTAAGGGAAAGTTCAAGCCCCTTAGCCTGGCATTGGAAACTGGCCCCTCCCTCACTGCCTCTTCTCAATGCCCCTTCTCACTCTTGCCAACCCACGCTCTTACTGTCCCTTGAACGTGCTGCATTCTTTCACACCTATTCACCTCCGCTCTTCCCTGCCTGTTCAATTCCTACCTGTCCCTCAAGGTTCAGCCAAATGTCTCATTCTCTGAAGCCCTGGCTTGTGGGCTCGCACACGTCCTCTGCATAGCCCTGTGCATACAGTTGGGTTGTACATTCCCATTCCTGCCTTTCATCAGACTGGGCCCTCACAGAGAGCAGCAAGTAGGTCAGTGTCCTCTCTGTGTCCCCAGGGACCAGCCCAGGGGACACTAGGTAGGTACTGAAGTCCCTGTTGAATAAATGAGTGAATGAAAGCAGGAATGGAATCATGTCCAGTGGGCAGATTTTACATGCCCAAGCAGCAGGAGCCTGGGGAGTGCAAGCCTGGCCTGATAGCAGCACAGCTGAGGGTGAGACTCCCAGTCCATTAAGACTGGGGAGGGGGGGACTGCCAGGAGGAGTTCTGCCTCCCTCCACCATTTGGCTAGATCCCAGCCAAGCCATCAGCAGTCTCTGGGGACAGGAGGCTGGAGTGGGAAGCAGGAAGAGTGGCAGGAGCTGCTTAGTGAGCAGGGGGAACAGGTTGATTGGGGGGGGGTGCAAGGAGCATTAAAGCAATTAACCCTCACTCAGCAGACCCGGCTCAGACAGCCAGGACATCTATTTGCACAGAGACTGAAGAAGAAGGATATTGAGGGTCTGGTCTGATGAAAAGTCCCAACCTTGTGGCTAAAGGAAAGAGAAGAAGCCACAGCCTCAGTTTCCCTGTCTGGCAAGAGATGGCTTCAAAATCTCTGACCCTCTGCTTCTTAGATAGAAACCCTACAAGGGTCTCTCCCACCACTCCGCCTACCCTTGGCTTGTCTGAACCTTCCGAGAGCTTTTTCCCTCTTTACATCCTGACTCTCTGAGGTCCCTCCATTTCACCCTCACTCCAGTCCAAGCCTGAGCCCCCCTGACCTTCCCTTCCCATCGTCTTCTATCCAGCCTTCCCCAAGTCCTTAAGCACCGCCCTTCAGAAAGCCCGAGACCTCACTGATCCTGCATTGACTTGGCCTCCACTCTGGCCTCCTGGCCCCACCTCTGTCTTCTAATTCAACCTCGACAGTGCCCTGAGGCCAGTTTCTAACACCCAAATCTGATCATGTGCCTCCCATACATAAAACCTTCCTGGCTAAAACCCAAGAGACCTGGAGTTCCAAATCCTTCAGGACAGGGCTTCTGCCTACCCCTTCCGACTCTTCCCACCACTCTCTTTACACAGCCTCCTCTCTGCTCCAGGAAACCCAGGCCGAGGGCCTTTGCTTATGCTGTTCCCACCCTACCCCCACCTGTTAGCAGATGCTGATCTTTACTGCTTAATTATTCTTTTGGTACTTTATGTCTGTGAAGCTTAGGAGGCCCCAGAGGGCAGAGCCCTTATTGCCTACTTCTTTTCTGCATCTCCCCACAGGGTGTCCAATGAATTGTCCTGGGCTCACAGAGGTGCTCACACATTCAGCCACCCGGTTCCTGCCACAGGGGGCATCTCCATGGAAAGGAAACAGCCACCCACACATACTCAGATGAACACACGCACATAGATACACACACACACACACACAGCAGCCACATAAGCACCAATACACATTAATACCTGCCAGCACCATGATCACACACCCACACCAGAACACTTAGGCTAATACATATTCCACATACACCCCCACACAGCAACACTATTATTCACCCACTTACAAATACACACACAAACATGCATGCACATGAAATAGATTTTAAAAATGCATATTGATTCACTCTGTCTTACAGAAACAGCACATATATTGACATGCACACCAACATACAAATTCAACTTAACACACACACTTACTTGCATATACACACCAGTCTGCACTCATCCTCAGACACATGCAGATAAACTCTCACAGTCACACAGGGATGTTCACAAAGGCTGCTTCACATCCAACCATAAAAGACCCCAGAACTCTACAGGGCCCTCTATACTCAATGTGTTCCTTACTTCCCACATGTGTACAAACGCTCCCTCACACAGCCTGCATAGGCCTGCAACACTACTAACTTGGACATACACACACGCACTCATCACCTGCCCTCAGTAGAGGGACACCTTCATGGAGCCCCCCTCTCACCTGCACATGCACCACCACCCCCCACCACCCCGCACATGGGCACACAAGGCTGGCACAAAGGGGCTCCATTCCAACCAGTTCCATGGCTCTCTTTATCTCATACTGGGACAGATGCTTTGGGGTATAGTTGCATAAAGTGGTGTCCTTGGACCCCAATTCTCCGTTCCTTGGAAAGTGGTTACCCCTGACCCTCTCTTGCTCCAGGGTCATTCTTAATCATATACTCTCCCTTCCCCTCTCCCTGTCCCCTTTACTCTCACACCCGCCCCCTCTTACAGGTCCGAGACATTGTCCCTCTCCAGGGTCCTGAACCAGCCTATCTCAGCTCCAGAGCTCCTTGGAACTCCTTAGCAAACCTCCCCCATCCCTAGTTCCTGAAGAAATGCTTCAGGTTCATTATCAACCCCTCCCCCATCCAGCAGCCCCTTCTCCAGGACCCCGGTCTTATCACCTATTAGGCTGATGCCAGGCACCCTTACACAGAAGACCCCCAGGCTGCAGTCCGGAGGGGGAGGGGGTGCCCAGGAGCAGGATCAATCCTTCCACGTGCTCAGCTCCATGCTAACCCCAGCTCCTGGGAAAGACCCTGCCCATGGCACCTCTCACAGCCACTCACCCAGACCCCAGCCCCTCACTAGTACTCACGGCTCAGCCGGTCGCGCTGCCGGGTACTGCTGGCTCCTGCAGAGGATGGAGTGGCCGCATGCCTGCCCCATCACTCATCGTCCGCCTCACCAGCCAGACTAAAGTGGCACCTTGCCCTGTCCCCCCTGCCCCGAGTTGTGGGCAGAGCGCCCCCAGCAGGCACTAGGACTAAGAGCAATGGCTTGACCCCCCCCACTCAGCCTGGACTCAACACCCCAATCCAGCTCTGCTGCCCTGCTACTCCTGCCTCTCCCGCTGCCACTGCCTCTGCTGCTCTGCTGGCTCTGGGAGGAGGTTGGAGCAGGTCTGATAATGCAGAAGGGGGAGGGAGGAGGGAGGAGGGACGGAGAGAGGCCCAGACAGAGAGGGAGAGAGGGAGGGAGGGGTAGAGAGAGACTGCCTGAGAGGAAGGAAAAAAGACTCACACACACAGAGACTGAGAGCCACAGAGACAGAAAGGGGAAGAGAAACACATGAAGGAGAGGAGAGAGGGATCAGAGCCTCAGAGAGATCGAGATAGAAATACAAAGAGATCAGAGAGGCACAGGGAAAACACACACACAGAGGAACAAAGACAGAAAAAAGAAAAAAATAGAGGCAGAAATAGAAAGAGAGGTGGGGGAAAGGAAGAGAGAGGGAGGAGTGGCTGATAGAGAAAGAAGCCCCAAGAGAGGTGTGAGGATAAGGGACTTATAATCCTTATGAGCTGGGGACTTGAGAGACAAGTGGATGGCACCCAGACAGAGGCCTTCAGGGTCAGGGGACATGGCTGTGTCCTCCCCAAGTCTGAGAGGGCCAGGCTTCCATGCAAAACTAGCTGCCATCTCCTCTGGGCTCCCTCACTTTTGTATTTTTGTATTTTTGGGTTTGTATACTTTCCTAGGGTGCATGAGCCAGGTACACAGGAACTCAGAGGGTTTTTGCTGATGCCCTTTGGACTCAAGAGCTGTGGACACCACCTCTTGATGGCTCTACTTAGCTCACCACGGGAGCTGAGTTGTGAACACTGAGGCCCCAGCCTGCCCCCCATGGCCTTCACTTTCCACAGACTCTAGGCAAGGGGGTTGGTCTGCTGCATCTCTGCCCTGTCTCATAAAGCTTTCACACAATGAAATAGAGGTATTTTAGGCAATAGGACTGATAGGGAGTTGTCTCCACAGAGCTCCTAATGTATGTAGGAAAAAATGCTTTACATCTTGAGGACTTGGGGGTTTGAGTCCTGGCTCCACCATTAACTTACTCATTCATCAGCCTTCTGCTGGCCAACCCCATCAGATATAGCTCAGCCTGTCCTTTGCCTTGGCAAAGCACCCAGGCTGTAGTGGGAGGAGGGGAGAATCACAGACTATGACAGGCGTTAAGCACAGGGTCTGTGGAGCCTAGAGGGACTCCTGATCCAGTGTGTGTGCGGGTGCAAACATTTCAGAAGATAAAATCTGAGCTGGGTTTTTAGAGGCACAAGGGGGTATAGTCTAGGGTAGAGGAGCTTCAGTAAACCTCATTAGTGGGACTGTCTTTCTGAGCTATGGAGAGAATACCCTCTGCCCACACAACAGGCTCCAGGCAGAGAAGGCCATGAAACTGACTGGAAACCTCACCCATGCAGAAAAGTCTGGGGGTGCACATACCCTGGTGAGAGGATGAACATGAATGACCAAGCTTATGCAGCTGGCCTGTTCCTTAGCCAGCCCATCCCTGCGACCTTGCTGCTCCATTCCTGCTAGCTGGGAAGGCATTCTCTGGTCTCAGAAAGCTGTGGCCCCGCCCTGGCCAGTCTGGATCCTTCACAGCTCCTCTTCATGCCCTGCAAAGCCATTCTTGGGTCTGAAGAGTCCAGTAGAAATAAGCTGAGTCAGAAGAGTTCAAAGGAGGGCACTTCAAGAGTATGGGTGAGTGCAGGTAGGATGAGGTCCTACCTGGTCCTCAGCCTCCTGGCTTCCCACTCTGGAAACAATGGTGGTGGCCTCATCCTCATCAATCTCTTAGAATATGATTATGCTATTAGGGTCTCCTCCCCATCCCTCTGCCACACCAGATTTCACAGTTACCCCGAAGTAGAGTGTTCAGGAACAAGGTTTAAGATCCAGAGCTCAGGAGATGTAATGGGCACTCCCGGACTTAGAGCCAAGCAGGTGGAATTCAAAGCCCAGCTCTGCCACATGCCTAGGCAAGTTATTTCATCGCTCTGAACTTCAATCGTCTGAAGTATGGGGTCACAAGTTCCAAGCTGGAAGGGGTATGTTGGCGGATTCAGTAGTCTCCAGTAAATAGTTGTTCCTTCCCCTCCAATCCCCCACTGAAGAAGTTGAATTGATAGAGAAAAGGGAGTAATAGCCCCAGATGTTGAGGTAGGAGCTCCTGTACGGCAGAGTCAAAAAGGAGAGAAAGCTGTTGACGGTCCCAAACTGTTCTTAACTCCACCACCTGCCTGAAAGACCAGCCCTAACTTCAGTCAAAGTCCCCGGGCGCGGACAGCGAGGCCCCGCCCCCGCCTCAGGCTCCGCCCCCAGCGCGGGCCGCTCTCCAGGGTGCTGAAACTTGCGAACCACCTTAATAGGTCCAGGCGACTGTCCCCCAGGGGTCAGCGGACACGTGTTTGCTAGCTGTGGAGCCAGGGAATGGGGGAAAGTGGGAGGAAGGATATTCCTGGGAGGCAGGGTGGCTGCCCAAGGCGATGGGAAGATGCAGTCCAGGAATCCAGCCTCCATGCTACCCCCATAGCTTTGGAGGACTGCAGGCTCCACAGGCTCCAGCTGCCTCCTCACTGCCTAAGAGGGCGGCTTCTTCTCAGCCCGCCCCCGTTCCCTCCTTCGCCGCTGTTTCCCTCTATCTTCCAGACGTCCCCTCCTGTCTCTCTCACTGGCTCATCCTATCCTCGCCTCATATCCTCAATATGGAAGCTCCTCACAGGAGCACCAGCCCTCTCTCCTCATGCAACACTCTTCCCCCAATGTATCCACAACTTTGTGTGTCCCCTGATGCCTAGTTCTCTCTGGAGCTCCAGGTGTCTGGTACAAGATGCCTCCTGGACATCCCTGAGAACACTCCAAAGGCCACTCATACTCAAATATTCAACATCCAATACATCTTTTGTTTCTATCAAAGGTATCAGCAAACTTCTACTCTCCAAGCTGAAAATTTCAAAGTGAATTGCCTCTTCTTTCCCCTACACTCCCTGTATCGAGTCTGTTCCAAAGGCTTATAGATTCTCTCACATCTGTTCACTCCCTCCATCCTCTGTGCCCCTACTTCCTCTCCCACCTTCTGGTCATTCCCCAGCCTCCTTCCCCAGTTTGACACCTCTCTTTCACCTTCACCCTGTCCCTAGAGGCAGCCCTATAAGACATCTGGTCATGGAACTCCTCCTCAAAACATTTGCATGGATGTCCCATACCCTTGGGATCAAGGCCAAGCTCCACAGATTGGCATTTGAGGTCTCCGATCTGTCTCTGACTGACATGGCCATTCTCTGCTCCAGGTGGAGCAGGGTCTAGTCCCCAGCCTCATGCTAGTCCTTTCCTCTGCCCATCCCAAATCTTGCCCCTTTCTTCCTGGGCCAGTCCAGTACACACTTTGCCCCACCCACAGGGGACAGGGTAAGCAGGCGGGGGTCACTGGATTCTGGGCTGAGCAGCCATTGGTAGCCTCTCCTTTCTCTGACTTGCCAGCTGTCTCAGCACCTCATTCCCCCTGCTCAGGTTCATCTCATTTATTCTACAAGCTCCTACTTTCACCCAGGCACAGTGGCTCTCCCTTACAATTTTAGCACTCTAGAAGGCTGAGGCAGGAGGATCACTTGAGTGCAGGAGTTCAAGACCAACCTAGGCAAGAGCAAGATCTCATTCTTACTAAAAATAGAAAACTTAGCCAGGCACTGTGGCACTTACCTGTAGCCAGCTACTCAGGAGGCTAAGACAGGAAAATCACCAGAATCCAGACTTTGAGATTGTTGTAAGCTAGGCTGATGTCACCATACTCTAGCCTGGGTAACAGAGTGAGACTTTGTCTCAAAAACAAAAAAATCCTATTTTCTTCGAAAAGACCATAGTCCTATTCACCTCAGCCCTAGTCCCCAGCCTTTGCTGATGGAGGAAAGTCAGAAGGAAAGAGACAGAAACAAGATGATCAAAGTTGTGTAGGAATAAGCCCTGAAATAAAAGGCTGCAGGTATATGTGGGGACACAGATGGTGGTGGCATCCCCCACCCCTAGGGCAGACTAAGACTACAGGAGGTGAAACAGCCCTCCAGCTCCCTGGAAAAGGCAGGTAATTGGGTGGACATGAAGCATTGGCCTAAACACCCCTGGATGACTCACTCTGGCAGGGGGTCAGAATGGGCCCACATCATGGTCTTGGCAACAGAAGCCCAGGTGCAGGGATAGGGGTGGGGTGGGGAGCTCAGAGCCATCTCACAGAGCCTCTCGCCTCCACCTCAGCCAGGAAGCCGCCACCCATGGCTCCAATGACAATGGCCAGAGGAGCACCATGTCCTTGAGAATGGACTATGTCCCTGCATTCTCACACTAAGCATGGACCCCATTACACAATGGGTGGCAAAGCCCTTGCTGACAAAAAAAAAAATAAAAGGTCACCACAGCCTCTAGAATGGCTCTAAGGTAGGAGCTATCTCAGCACCTCAGGGAGATGGCTTCAGATTTAGAACCCAGGGTTGAGGCATGAAGTCAGTCCAGGTTCCAGGATTGATCAGAGCTGCCCTATGAGGGAAGGGATGATCAGAGGTGAACAGTGACTTCTCCATTCCTCCTGGGCAGGGGGCTGAGGTGGTGGATCAGACGGCAAGGTCAGGGAAGGGAAAAGGAGTAAAGCCTGTCAGGACCTCAGCTCAGAATCCAGTGTCCCCTCCTGGCTACTCCGACCCATGTATTGGGGTTGGAGGTTGTGCAGAGCTGGCCCAAGAAGGTTGGGTGTGTTGGGGATGGGCAAAGGCATAGGAGGGAAGTCAGCCTGCTGATGCCACCATGTTCTAGCCTGGGCAATAGAGTAAGGTTCTGCCTCTGCCTAAGGTCAGGTCCTCTCCAGGGATATGAATCAGGGAGCAGAAATTGCTAGAGGCAGCAGAGTCCAATGTCTCCTTGTACAGATGGGGAAACTGAGGACAAAAACATGCCCAGGTCACACGGTAAGTAAAGGGAAAGGGTGGGCCTAGGACTAGTGACACCTGGCCTCTGCCCCAGCAGATACTTCCACCTCTCTTTCTTCCTCATCTCCTCCAGTAGGGGCAAAGCCTAGGATAGAAGGTTGTGCATATAGCTCATGACCCTGGAAATGGGCCCCCCTCCCAGGAATGTGGAATGCCAGCAGGGGTGAATCAGGGTGAAAGTGTGGCTTTATATTCTGGGGAAGGTTCTGCTTTACTTGGGGCTTCAGCACCAGTACTCTCTCCATCACCACCTTCCAATCCAACACACCAGGATCCTCCTTTTCAGGAGGTCCTGAGCCTCCCATTCAGCCCCAATCCACCTCTTCCCACCTAACTCCCCACACCTGAGGGGAGATGGAGGGGGTGTGACTCAGTTGGATAAAGGCAGCTGCTATATTTGAATTATTACATAAGCCAGGAGGGAGGCAGCTGCAATGTGACTCCATCAACGTCCGGGGACAAGTTGAGGCTGGGCCTAGGATGCAAAGGTCTCCAGCCTGGGCATTAGACATGACTCGAGAAGGACCTGGGGACTGGAAGCTAGTCTCCGTATTACTGGACTGTAAGAAAAGTCTTTGTTAGGTCTAACCGCACGAGGAAGGCTCTGTTCCCTATCTTCTTAGAAAAATAACCCTATTTTCTAGAAACCCTAAGGCCAGATCCAGACTAAGCCCCAGATCTTCACCATAAACAATCCCTGCAAGAAAGATGGAATTGGAAACACAGTTGGTCATTGCTTTAGAAAAGAGCGCCCGCTGGGGACGCACCGTGCATGAAGCCTCAGCTCGCCTGCACCACCTGGGAAAGACCTGTGTTCCTGTCCTGGCTACACCACTTATTTGTCAGCTTCCTCATGGGCTGTTGTAAGAATTAAATGAGATGACACAGGCAAAGCCTCAGCATAGCAAGAGGTGGGTGTTTCATGAAGGTCTGACGGTTCATCAGCATTATTGTTTGTACCATTATTACTGCCAACGCCAAGGGCTGGCTGGAGACTTCTCAGGTGGCTAGAACTGAGGTTGGACTGACCCTTTTACCCCCAGTGGCCTCTGACCTGGATAGCT
Source organism: Arctocebus calabarensis (assembly GCA_963573935.1). Classification (NCBI taxonomy): domain Eukaryota; kingdom Metazoa; phylum Chordata; class Mammalia; order Primates; family Lorisidae; genus Arctocebus; species Arctocebus calabarensis. Next base: position 78,555 of record CAUYON010031049.1, read on the forward strand.
GGAGACCAGAGGACAGAATTGAGGTCTGAGAGTCAGGAGCTGGGCCAGACTTGATGTGTGACCCTAGGTAAACCCCTGCCTTCTCTGGTCCCCAGCTCTGGAGTTTGTGTTTGCAAGAAGATCCATCCGCTGCCCCCCACAACTGAATTAGTGACTTGTGGCATTGGAAGCTGCAGTGTAAACAAAGTTGACCAGAGTGAGTCCTGAGGTGGTACGAGCCAAAAGCAGACCTGGCAGCCAGTGGTGGGCGCCAGCACAAGGCCCCACCTCCTCAGGGCCTCTTGGCAGCTCCTGTTCCCCACACTCCAAAGAGGAGGAAGGCTGAGCCCACCTGGATAGTGTTACCATAATGCTGATCTCCATGGTGCCAGGTATACAGCCCTCCCCTCACCCAAGAGGAGAACCTAAAGGTAACCAGAGCTGAGGAGATTTGGGGCCTGGGGTTCCTTCAGCCTGTCCCTCTGCTCCATTAGGCCCCTGCCCTGAGCTCCTCAAGGGAGAAAGCAGGGAAGGACAGCTCCCACTTTGGGGAGTCAAGAGTCACAAAGAGTGACTTATGGAAGGAAGAAACACAAGAGTGCAGGTGAGTGGCAGGGAAGGGGGAAGATAGGAGAGCTGGAGAAGCAGACGGGGGCGGGGGGGCACACTATAGTCTCAGGGAAGAAGGGCTTCCGAGGCTGACAAGTGGTAGGAGGCACCGTCCAGCCCATCTCTTTAGTCTCAGTGTTTGGAGGTGGGAGGACAGAGTGGAGGAGGAGGGTGGGGGAGGAGGAGGAGGAGCAGGAGAGAAGGGGAACAATTTTCCTAGAGAGCTGTGTGTGTGTGGGTGTTCATCCACGTGCTCTGCGTGTGTGTGCAGCATGCACTTGCAGATCTGGACGTGCAGGCTGAGGTGTACAGGCACGTGTGTGCAGGGCCTGAGCGTGTGGCATGTGTGCGCCTGTGCCACTGTGTCTCCAGGGTGATAAATACAGCAGTAGGAGCTGTAACCAGGGCAGAGAAAGTGCGGAAATTTCCACAGGCTGAAAGTAGCATGGGAGAGGGGACATGCTAGGGCTGGGCTAGCTGACCAGAGAGCCTGTCTCTGATAGCGCGTCCCTAGGCTACTCCCTAGCTGGGTGCAAGTGACCTGGGCACACACACATACCCCAAGTGCACACAGTACAGTGGGATGAGAGCAACCCAGAAGAGCCTCCTGAAGGAGAAAAGGTTGGGAGGTTCAGGCCAGCTGTTTCTATGTATATATGAAGGAGTCAGTCCCCCCAACAGGGTCAGGGTCACTTAGGTCACAGAGCTACGAAAATAGAAACTGTTCCTCTTCTGGTGGGGGATGATCTCAAGGAGGCTGTTTGTCCTGGATGTGGTCATATCTCAGAGGTAGGGGTAAAGGCAAAGACCCAACATTGGAGGCATGAGAGTCAGGCCCCAGAGTGCCCCGGGGCACTAAGGTCCAGCCACAACAGACCACTCACTGCAGAGTCACATCCCCTGGCCTGTACTCATGCCATTCCCCACTCTTGGGGACGTCTCCCCTCTCAGCTCCACCAAGACCTTCCAGGCTCACCTCCTCTATGGAGTCTTTCCTGACCAGTGTCCCCCACCAGAAGGGCTCCCTCCTTCCCCCACATCACCTGCTCCTCTGCATCTCCTCAGCATTCAGTTAAGCTCTGCATACAGTAAGTGTTCAATGAGTGCTTATTGAATGAAAATACATCGGGCCTAGACTTTAGGAAGGGGATTAGCAAAGGACAGTACTTATTAGCTCATTTAATCTCCCAACCCACTAGGAGGTAGCTACTATTAATACTCCTAGAGTACAGATGAGAACATTGCAGATCAGAGACCTAAGTAACTCAGCTAAAGCCACACAGCTTGTAAACGGGGGCGTCAGCACCCACACACGCTTCCCAAGACAGCGAGCTGCAGGTGGCTTAGTAAGTTAGCAAAGCATAGGGCCAGGAAAAAAGGCCTCAGTTCCAGGTACCCCCTCTAGTCCCTGGGCTCAGGGGCAAGGAGAGGAGGCAGGGTACGGCTCGTACCCATTCTGCCCCCAGGGCTCCTCAGGCCTCTCAGCAAAGTAGAAGGTTGAGCTAGAAGGAGGCAAGGAGAGAGGCAGGTCCCCCACACTACCCAGGTTCTGACTTGCCATAGCCTTTCCTTTCAGGGCTCCCTAGGCTCCCCTGGGGCTAGGCCTGAACTTGAGTTGGTACTCAGAGCCCTGTCCCCGCAACACTCCAACCACCACCCCAAATTGCATCCCTTCCCACCATGCGCACCTGGCAAGGTTTCTAGTCCTCAAGATCAAGAGCACCTTCTCCTCCAGGGAGCCCCCTCCATGTCCTGTGCCACTGTGATGGTCCCTCAGCAGGCCCAGCTCTGGGCTCTTCAACCCATCCCCCCCATTCTGACCTCAAATAATATGTGAACAAACCAGCTAGGGGCCCAAGAGGCCCTATATTTAGGAATCCCTGTGATAAGAACCAGCAGAGGCTCCTACCCGAACCTCGCCAACGCTGTTGGGCTCCTGTCTGTCATTCCCTACCCCAGGGAAAGCACTTTAAGCTATCAGTAACTCCGAAACTTCAGAACCTCTTCCTTGGGGAACACAGGGCCACTTATAAGAGGAGAAAACGGCTGGAATTAGAAGAGGAATTAAGGAGGAACACCCCCACTTCCAAAGTAGGGAAGTGGGAATGGACCGCAGATCTGTTTGGAAGAACTATGTGATGCCGGGAAAGTCCTTCTCTGGACTTAACCCCTTTCCCCAGGGTAGACAGTGCACAAAGCACAGGCACTAATTTACAGTAGGTGCTTGGTACAAGGCTGTTTCCTCCACTGCTGCCTCTTCCTCCTGGTTCCTAGAGCCCAAGAGTCAAAAGCACATTCCTGTACTGTGTTGCCTTGCAGAATATTACCATCATGGAACCAAAATCAGGGCTGAGTACCACTCTACACCCCAGCAGCGTAAGATATGGGTCAGGACCACCACACTTAGGGCCTCCAGACCCAGTCCTGATTCCAACAACTAGCAGTCCATGGCTTCCCTCTTGTGGCCCAATGCAGTACTGCAGCCAGTCCCCTGAGCAGCCTATCTGGGGGGTGCTCCCAGTCTCACCCAGTCTCTGGGCCGCCAAGGCTAGCTGGTCAGGGCCAGGTCGGAGCCAGGAAAGAATTCTAGGCTCTGAGGACTTGGATGAGGGGATACATCAGCCTTGTCTTGACTGTAGGAGGAACGGTCAAACATTTAATCCATCAGTCTGGCCTGGTGCAGCTCACTGAGGGCAGGGTAGGAGGTGGGAGGCTCAAGGGACGATTTAGCCCCAGCCTGTGAAATAGATCAATAGGACTCAGAGAACCATCTCTAGTCTCCTGGCATATGTCTTCCCTTCTTAACAGATAGAAGTCCATGTCCTCAAGTCTTCTACTGGACCCCAGGCCCCCCACTGAACAAAATCATGAGTCAGAGCTCATGTAGCCCATCCTCCACCCACTTTGCCTGGCCCATTGGCGGAGCATGAGGACAGGAGATCAGCCTGAGAGTGAGGAGCAGTAATGAGGCTCTAGGCAGAGGCGGGAATGTGGTGTGTCTGGCGCCTTCCCAGGGAGTCCCAAATCTGTCTCTGAACAGCTCATTATCTCCCCTGCTGGCCAGGGCCTGCTCTCCTTGCAGGAGATGGCCAGGCAGTGCCCAGTGAGGGCAGTTGCCTGGTGCACGGCAGGCCCTACCTCTGGAGGGATATGCACAGAAGCCAAGGGCAATCAGAAGGTCCTTCCTAAAGCTCCTGTGACACTGTATCCTGTGTCTCCAGCAGGGGTGTTGTAGGGATGCCCTGGGTTATTGACAGGTCACATCCAGACCCCAGTTCAGACTCTGACTGCAGCAATGCCAGGTTCAGAGCCAGCTGGGGTCAGTCCAGGCCTGGATCAGGACTGGCATCAAAGGGGATGGCAGGGAGCCAGTTCAGTGCCTGGAGAGAGCAGTGTCCAGGTCCCAGCTTCAGGGGCAGGCTCACCTCTGGGCTTCTCAATTTCTTGTCCCCTCCCACCCCGGGATACATGATCCCCTCAATCACAGGCCTTAGCACCACAGGGTAAAATATACAGATATATTTATAATGTCAAAAATCCCCCAAGTGCAGAAGGGGCATTGGGCAGCCTGGACCCTCCCAGTCAGCCCAGACTGGAAGGGAGGCTGAAGTCCCCAAAGTCCAGCTCTCAGCTCTGTGGAAACACTCAGAGCTCCCTCCCTGCCCCAGATCAGTGTTCTTGTAGAGCACCCACTTTTTTCTGTCCTAGAGTTCATTGTGGGGGCTCCCTTCCAGCGGGGGCCCCAGAACCTCAAGCCTCTGAAAGGATGGTGGTCCCCAGAGCTGAAGGAGGCCCATTTCTCCAGCCTCACAAACTCCGGGTCGGCGATGCTGACATAGGCAGGACGGGTTCCTGCCCAGGCAGACGCTGCTGCCCCACCCCCAGCAGGGAACCCCATGTTGCAGTCAGGATGGAGGATGCAGCCTGTGCAGCTTCCTCATGTGGCCCCTGCTGGCTCATACCAGGCCCGTGAAACACGAGTGGTGTCAGAGCGAGAAGGCTTCCAGTGGCAGAGTCCCAGAGCCAGGGTGGGCTCCTGTGCTCAGACGTTGCGGAGGAGCTGTAGGAAGGCAAGAAGCCCAGATTCCGTTAAGTACTCTCCTGATGCTCAGAGGGGTCAGGACTCCTACTGAAGCTTCTGTAGCCATTCTCCACTGCCGACCTGAAAGCGTGAATCAGTTGGGGTCCCTGGGCCAGTAAGGGGGTTTCTGTGAACCACTACAACCAAAGGGGCCTGCCATGGGGAGCCCCAGCCAGGTCCCTAGCCCCCTGCCTGTAGGGAAGGAGAGCCGCTCACAGAGAGGGGGTCCGCGGTGAAGGCAGCCACACTCCGGCGCATTTCGTTTTCACTGCCACGCAGGGGGATCAGCGACACACTGCCCAGCCGGACCTCAGGCACTGCCCGGGACACACGTGAGGGCTCGGAGGGCCACACCAGGCCATTGTGCTGGGAGCAGGAAGAGGAGGGGGCTGGGGGCTAGGGCCTAGGCTGAGCTTCAGCTCACCCAGACTCTCAGCTCTGGATCTCCCACCCTTCCCAGAAATGCTTCCAGCTATGATCTGAGGTGACACACTCAGCTTTGATCCCAGACAATACAAGAAGCAGCTGTGAGGAGAACATGACTGCATCCCTGGCAAAACACAGCCAGTTTTGTTACTCAATAACTCCCATCTCGGGATCCACAAGCCTCTCCAAGAATGCAACACCAAGAAAACATTTCTCTGAGAGGAATGTGTCCATGTCTGTGCTTCCTCTTACCAGGAACAAAGAGCTATAGAATCTACCCTGTTTCCCTTTAGTCCTTGATTACCAGGAAGCTCAGAGCTGAAAGAACTTAGCTATAAGAAAGAACTCAGTCCAGGGTCCTGGTAGTTTTGCCTGCCTTCTCCCTAAACAATTCTGGGCCCTCATTTTTAAATCTTTGCTTTAACTCATCAAAATGTTTTAAGTCTAACCCTGCTTCTGGCCCTGCTCTAGCTCAAGAGCCACCCCAACCCCATGCCTGCCTGGGCCACTGTAGCCACTCCCTCACTGGCTTGCTAACCTCTGGGTATGCCCTTTTGGGGATACCCCTGCAGCCACACCCAGAGTGAACCCTCTTTGATTCTAAGCTGCACACCACTCTGTCTTAATTAAAACCCTCTCTCGGCATCTGTAGCACAGTGGTTACGGTGCCGGCCACATGCACCGAGGCTGGTGGGTTTGAACCTAGCCCGGGCCAGCTAAAAAACAATGACAACTGCAACAAAAAAGTAGCTGGACATTGTGGCTGGCACCTTTAGTCTCAGCTACTTAGGAGGCTGAGGCAAGAGAATCGCTTAAGAGGTTGAGGTTGCTGTGAGCTGTGATGCCACAGCACTCTACCCAAGGTGACAGCTTGAGACTCTGTCTCAAAAAAACCCTTTCCGCTGCCCACCAGGTCAAGTTCGGCATCCTTGCCATGGTGTTTGAGGCTCTTTGAGATTCTTCCCAGTGCCAAATTCTGGCACTGCTAGCTTCTTCCTTTCCACTCCACTGGACAATCTGAACTTCTTATCCTTCACATCTCCCCGCCTTTGCAGAAACTCTCTTCCACCTAGAAATCAGCCCCTCCTCTTCGCTTGGTGCACTCTCCTCATCCCCTAAGACCCGGCTTCTGTAACACCCTCTTCCTGCTTGCCATCTCCATCCCACACACTAAGTTAGGGTCCCTAGGCTTTCATTTGGCACCACCACACTGAGCATGCTGAGCTAAAACTGGCCACTTCTGGGTCTGTTTTCTCTTCACAGGGGGCAGTGTGCTCTCTGTGCCTAGTAGCCTAGCTCAGGGCTGGACTACAACAGGCACCAGGAAGGGTTTATTGGCTAAACAAACCAATGCATTAAAATCTCCTTCAAGCAACAGGTGACTTGAACAGTGAAGACACAAATGTACCCATTCTCCATAACAGAAGCCTCCAGGGACCCCACCCCATAAACTACCTCCTGCACCTGGTACCTGCACAAAGAGGAAGGTGGCAAACCACTCCCGGAGCTCCATCTGTGTGTCACAGCAGAGGTACCTGGGGGGGGGGGGGTGAGGAGGGGCAATAGGTCTGGGTGCTGCTAAAAGCTGGCTCAGTCGGGGGTACCCTGCCTGTCTCCCTAGCCCAGGGTCCGCCAGCAGGGCACAGAACTGGGCTGTGACTGAGGACCCAATCAAGGGGGACATGTTACCATCTCTCCTCAGCCTGGAGTCTCAGCTTGAGGCCCTCACTCACCACTGCTGCTTCTCATGTTTCTCTGTCTCGTGCACCACCGTGAAGCCCCAGCTGCAGAGGAGAGGAGCGAGTGGGGCTGCTTGACAGCCTGCAGAGGCCTCAATGTCCAGGTTCCCAGGACAGAGCCCAGAAGCCTGGGCAAGAACCAGGGGCAGGGTTCTAGGCCTTTTGGCAAGCATAGCACATCCTGGCCTCTTTCATCTCTCAGTCCTCACTGGCCTCCCAGGCCCTTAGCTCCGTCCAGCCCAGCCCCACCCCCAGCCCAGGCCTGTCCTAGTCCCAGAGAGACACCAGGCACAACTAGCAGATGAGGAGAAAATGAGAAAACTAAATTTGGTGACTGCAATACATAATGGCAATAGTAGCACTTTTCAACTTCCTAAAATGTACAACCACCCCTGGAAATAGATGTGTGATTATTTTCCTTGTCCTACAGATATGAAAACTGAGGTACAGATAGGCCCCAGAGATAGTCAGTGACAGGATTTTAATACAGACCAGTGGTTCTCAAACATAAGCAGGCATCAGAGTTCCCTGGACAGCTTATTAAAACAGAGTACTGGGCCCCACCCCCAGAACCCATTCAGTAGGAACAGGGTGGGACTTGGTAATTTGTTTCTAAGGTCTGTCCAGATGATGCTGCTGGTCTGGAAGAACCACTGCACTGACTTCTGTCAAGTTCAAAGCCCCCAGGTATGCCTCTTCCATCATTTCTGAGCCCCCCAGATTCCAGCTGCAAGCCTATCTCCTTAGTCCCAACTCACCAGGTAGGTGGCCGGAGTTTCTTCTTCACTCCTAGGTAGATTTTAAGACTCTTGACAGGCCACTCCTTCTCAGGCCGGTGACTCTGGGATGAGGGTGGGAGAAGTAGGCACTTCAGTCTATTAGACTGGGCAATGGGAAGTTCTCCTGCCTGGGCATCTTCCTCCTACCACTTCTCACCCACTTCTGCCTCCCAGCACAGGGCACCTCCTCTAGGAAGCTTTCCTGATGAAATCCTCCCTGTTTCCAGTCCAGCCCAACCACCCCCCACCCCACCCCCAGGCTTCTCTCCCTGCAGCAGCATCAGACAGTCAACCCTCAGTCCCCAAGGAAGCTGTCCCAACTGGGACATCCAAACAAGCAAATCACAGTCCCACCCTGAGGCTCTGCAAATTAAAGACTCAGCTTGTAGCACCAGCCTGAACGAGACTACACACAGAGGGAGACCTGCCCCACATCACCCTCCAGCACTGAGCTGGGAGGAGCAGGTGCCATCGGAGACCCTGCTTGACTGCTTGGATCTGTCCGTCCCAGGTTACTCATTCTTCACCCTTCCCTGCCCCATAGAGGCTCCAGGGTTGACCGTGTGAAGAGAAGGGGACCAGCAGTTACTAGCTCTGACTAGTAACTAGTCTGCTAATGACTCAAGCTGAAGCAAACAGCTGTTCAATAGACCAAAGGAAGAACTTTCCAATAGCCTAGGCCAGGAAGCATGAGACCGATGTACTAAGGAGGGGTACCAGGTCGCCAATATGCTCCCTCTGGGCCCCACCTCTGCATATGGGTCTGGGCTTAGAAGGAGCAGGCTGGCTTGGAGGCGAAGGGATAGGAGGCTGTTTGGGTCAAGCTAATGCCCCTTACTCCTGCTCTGAGAGCCACGTGCTTGAAGTCCTCCCCTTACCAGGCAACCCTGAAGCCCACAGCTGGGTCACGAGGTGAATGGCAGGGGAGGGAAAGTCACTTACAACCGTAACTGGGGGTAAAAGATTGAGCTGCCTCTACCCGGTTCCCCATTGCAGCTCCCAGTCACCCCCAGGCATGGCTCTTCAGCATAAACCAGAGGGCGCTGAGGGAGCCAAGAAAGGTGAAAAGTTTTGGGAATTGGTGGACTTTCCTATGTTATCACAAAAGTATAGGGATTGTTGGAGACATCTGTGCTGTCAAAAGGAGTATGGCTTAGGAGAGTCTTAGGAAGGACTTTCACTCTGCTTTTACCCTGATACCCTGTAATGACAAGGGCCTAATAGCAGCGTCCCATGTTCTCTACAGATAGCACCTGACCTGACAGGTGTCTAACAGAGCCTGGAACAAACTGGGCTGCGGGCAAGGGATGATCAGGGATGTAGACAGGAAGGAAACTGAGCAGTGGGAAGGGGGATCGGGCTATGGATTCGGAAGAGGCAGATGTGGGGAGAATATAGCAGGAAGACACCTGCATGCAAGCAGGGAAGAAGCTGCCTGCGAATCGGAAGGCCCCTGGTAGAGGGGATGGAAAGACTGCAACAGAAGCTGCACGATTAGACCACAGGCATGGAAAACATAAGGCTCTTGGCATGGCAGAGGGACGATGTGGGGAACTCTGGACTTCAGGTGCCAATCAGGCTTTGTGGATGGAAAACAGACTTCAGGCCTAGAATAAGCCAGGCTGTGAGTGGAAGAAGAGAATTGAAGGTGTCAAGTGAGTCGAGGGCAGAAGGGACAGGCTCATGGATGTGACAGCAATGATGGTCCCAGTCAGGCCCAGAAAGAATTACAGAAATTGAGGCATCAAGCCAGACTATGGCTCCCTGAGGGTCTGAAAACACAACCCTCAGGCCTCTGCTTTGTCAGGCGCTGGTGTGCCCGGTGCATGTGTGGCAGGTGTGTGACATGAGGTTGACTGAAACAGGAAGCTAAGGGGGACTCAGTCAATGCAATTTCTTTGTGGGAATGAATCTCCTAAGAACTTCATTTCTAGTCAAAGAGCTCATGTTTCCAGCATCTCCAAGGTATACGGTCATTGGTGAAGAAAGGAATTCATTCTTGCTGCTTAAGGACTTCTGCTGGAACTAAGATCTTTCTAGAATGTGCCTTTCCCATGAGACCCCTCCCAGGATAAGGCTTGAGTGGCCACATATCCTGAATTGCTTGGGACTGTCCCAGCTTCTTGTTACCCTGTATACCAACACCTATCAGAATTACCAACATCTTGGTAACCAAACCACACCTGCCTAGGGCTTCTCTCAGGCCAGAAGAGCTGGCTGTCATACGGCACAGAGAGCAGCACCTACCCTGCCCACGTGCTGAACAGTCCCTCCCTGCTGAGTCTTTGAGCTCCTGCACTTGCAGGAATACAAAACATGAGAGTTTTGACACTAACAGATCTGGCTTCAAATTCCAGATGGAAAGTGCTAGAAAACAGTCAAAAGCTTGTTTTCTCACCTGTGAAATGGGGAAAACACCCTTCTTCACAAACAGTTCAAAAACAGTCACTCAAAGCTTGTTTTCTCACCTGTGAAATGGGGAAAACACCCTTCTTCACAGGACAAGAGTAAGGATTACATGTATCAGTGGGTGAGGGGCCAGGCACTAAGCCTGGTTCCTTGGGGAACATTAGGTCTGTCCCCTTTTCTAGCTCTCCTGCCTTGTCTCCTCCATGCCAAAGGACCAGTAGCTGCTCCTCCAGGTGGCTCAGCCACCTTCCTCCCTTCTGCCCACACCAATGGTCTGCTCCATGGGGCTAAGCACCCCTAGAGAGAGGAGGCTAGGGAGGTAACATCCCAGAACCAAGAGGACTGACTGGAGGGGCAGACAGGCTCAGAAGTGGGATTGCAAAAATTAAAGAGGGAGGTAAAGAAGAGAAGAGGAAGCGTTTTACACAAGGGTAAGCAGCAGCCTAGGCTGCATTAATAGAAGTAGAAAGTTCAAAAAGAAGGAGGTAAAGGTTCTGCTCTATCTGCTTTGCTTCCTCCATAGCAGCCAAGACCCATCCACATGTCCTCAGGAGATGCAAGGGGCAAGAAGGGGTTGAAGACGCTGGTGGAGCAGCTGTGGGAGCTCAGCCTAGACCACTGGTCTGGGAACCACACCTCTGCTGCTCACCTCTGCAGGGCACCTATGCTTTGTGGCCCCCCAGGCAGAGCTAGGACCCACAGGCATCATTGGAGGCAGATTCTCAGTTGAACCTGAGCAAAGCCTTCTCTCAGGCAGAAATATCCATCACCCTAGGAATAGGGCAGCCCCAAGGGAGGAATGAGTATGAAAAGGCTGGGTAACCAGCCAGAGTTACAGAGGAGACTCCTACCACAGGTGGGGCATTTTAGGATCAGAGCTTCAGCAGTAAGGACAGTCTCATAGCTCTGGAACTCCCTCTAGGGTTGGAAATAGCTGGGCTCTAGGGATGGCAGGAGATGAGAATCAGAGCTCAAATTCAAGCCTAAGGGTCTCTTTAACTTCCACATTGAGTCCTCTGAAAATTCTAGATCATATTGAGAAGGGACCCTATCTTGAGGAAAGGATCCTAGGATGGGGTTAGCGATGAAGACCATAGGCCTCAGTGTGAGAGCCCAATGCCGATGGATAAGGGGCAGAGAATCATGCCTGGAGATGGCCAGGGCCTTGGCTATGGCCCCAAGCTCCACCCAGCTCGCTTTACCCCCAGGCGGTGTAAGGCAGCTGTAAGGCAGCTGGCAGTAAGCCCACAGCTACTCACGGTCTCAGGGGCCCCGCTCCACGGCCTCTGGCTCTGTTTGATAGAGGATCAGGGTTATGGACAAAGAAGTCCCAGGTCTAGAACCAGGACAGCACGTGCAATGGTGCATGGGGGATGTGGCATGTATGTCTAGAAGGTGGGAGGTGGCAGGATGAAGTCTGGTCTGGGAAAACACCTAGCATGTGGGCAGAGTGTGTCGAGCGTGGGCTGGAAATAGTATGACCTATGATGTGACAAGGCATGCATGGGCCACAACTCGGGACTGTCACCATAAAGCATGTTCCTGTGGCTGCTATGACAAAGTACTCGCACAGGTGATAGAATGCTGGTGTGATGTGATGGAATCCAGGAACCAGGGCCTAGGGGAATGGCCACCCAGGGGCACAGCAGGAGGGCCCCAAAGAGTCTACAGCTCTTCACCACGGCCGTGCCATCCCAAGAAGCTGTGATAGAGATGTTACCACTTGTAGCAATGTCTGAGCACACTGGTGGGGGCAGGTGCCCATCGCAGGGCAGACCCCAGTGAGGCTACTTACCCGGACCTCCTTGTACAGCCGCAGGCAGCTGCTGTTGAGGATGAAGTAGCGATCGTGGAAGCCGCCTGAGGGCAGGCCCAGGCCCAGGAGGCTGCGGTCCTCACGGAACTTCATCATGCCGTGCTTAGTGTCGCCCACACGGCTGGCTGGGGGAGGACTGGAGTGGGCACGGGCTACACCCAGCCCCTAATCACACACCCAGGTGCCCCAGGGCCAGGTCCCAGGATGAAGGAAATTGTCCCATTCTGCCCCCCACCCCATACAGGCTTGCCAGATGGCCATCCTCTGCCTGAGTCACTCCTGCCTTATGCCATCAGGTCCTGGCCTGGCTGTGGATGGAGGGTCCCACCCCACTTGCTCCACCCACAGGCACCGCATACCCAGGTACAACAGCATGGCCTCCATGGACTGGTGCTTCTTCACCACTAGGTGGCTGTCTGTGCCCAGCCCATGCAGGATGGGCAACACCTTCTCAGCAAAGTGCAGGGGGCGCTCTGAGGAGAGGTCACACCCACTGTCACGGTCACACAGCTTGATACCACCAAGCACTGGCACGTGGCGCATTTCACCTACACGTCCACTGTCTACACCCACCATCTGCTAGCACCATGCCATGTCACCAACTTAACCAGGTTTCACGTTTGACACATCTGGCTGTGACCAAAGCTGCTCAAACTCAACATGTCCAAAACCAAGCCCTTGATCTTCCCCTGTGTTCCATCAGGGAAATAATAGCACCACCACCCACCAGGCTGCTTAAGCTAGAAACAAACCCTCCTCCCTTGTACCTTCCATGTGTTAGATATCTCTCTGCTGTCCATCTCCACTGCCAAAACCCTGGCCCATGTAACTTTCTTCTCCTTGGACTGAACCATGATGCACCCTCACTTCCCTTACCTCCTCCTCTCTCCACTCAGCAGCGAGTAGCAATCTTCTAAATCCCAATCACTAACAATCCTAAGGCCTTGCATTGCTGCTGGGCCTTGTGTGGCCATCTCTGCCTCTGAATAGATGTCCAGCCCCATCCATGGCACAAGCCCGTCACTGTCTTCATCTCCTTGAAAGAGCTGTACCTCTGTCCATGTAGGGTTTTGCCCATGCTGTTCTCACTCCTGGAAGTACTTCCCCCCCTGCTTCACTAATTAACCCCTCTTCCTGTTCCTCCACCTCCTAGCTCAGGGAAAATTTGGTGATGCCATGGGTCTTTCCTTCACAGCAGTTAATGTGGCTATAGTTGTACATTTACTGATGTGATCATTACATTCATTTCTGCATCCCATACCAGACTAACCTCATGAGGACTATGGGTCTGGCACTCGACAAATAAAACAAATAGATAGATTATACCCTCTCCCCACTCCCCGCCACCAAGACCCCCTTCACCATAAGATAGATTCCTTTATCCCCTCCTCACCACCATGGGCCTGCTGTACCCTCACCCATACCCCCTCCCACTACCACCTCTCCTGCATGGTCAGAACCACCAAGAATGGTGCTACCCCATAATCCCACAATCAAGTTCAGTATTATCCCTAACACCACCTTCACAGCTGACATCATCTACTCGCTTCACTGTCCCTATCAGCCACATTATAGGCATCACCTCAACCCTTGCCAGCATCTGTCACCACCATCAAGATCACAGGTTTCATCAGTGTGACAACAACATCTGCCATCCCAAAGTTGTTTTACTACCCCTGCTCCTATACTGTAGGGTAAGGGAAGAGACGGGAACTACAGCCCAGATGAGACACCATACCCTGCACCAATTCCAGCAGGCACTCACCTGCCTCTTCCCTCTCATTGACCTCAAAGCAGGTCCAATAGTCCTTCTCCCTGATGCCCACATTCCGGCGATCCAGGATCTCCAAGGTGAGCTCTTCAGCTGTCATGGATGCTGGGATCTGGAGGGACCAAGGAGGGGGTCAACCTACCCCATCCCCAGCCTCTGCTCCACTGCTACTTGCCAGGTGATTAAGGGCCTAAGCCCACCCTTCTCAGGTCCTCACATGTTCTGAGATGCAAAGGGTCATCTCTGAATAGTCCTTATAAGGAGGCCCCAGGACCAGCCACATACAGGTCCCAAACCAGGGCTCTCTTTGAAATGGAAGGGCCACTCCTGTAGCCATCTGAGCTGTGCCTGGCCCGGCCTGACTCCTCTGGCTGTTTGGCTTCTAGGACCCCAAGCCCTACCTTGATATGCTGCTCAGTCTCTGCTTTCTTCTCTTCCAGGTACACCGTGCAGATGAAGTCACCGGCATGCTGCAAGGAGATAAGGCTCAGTTGGAGGCCTAGGTGCAGGTGGCTGGCCTGAGCCCCACCCAGGCCTCAGCCTTCACCTGAGTCCCACTGGCAGTGCCAGCCACTCGCATCTTCACAATGGCAGTGATCTCCTCCCGCTGCTTCCTCAGCTCCTCCTCATCCACCTAGGAAGGGGAGAGGGACAGGTGCAGGTGGTCACTGCCATGTGGGAGGCTGAGCCCTGCCTTCCACTGCCCACTGGCCAGGGACGCACACTAAACACCACTACATAGTGGCTAATGAGGTCTTCCACCACGCGGCCAGCCTTGTAGTCCTGCCCATCTGTCTGGAAGAGTGTGGGCCCAAATACAATCGCCAGGTTGTGCGTGTTCATCTGGTTCGTGTCTGAGAAGCACTGGACACTAGGGAAGGGAGCAGGGAGACTTTGAGTGAGGGGTCTGGCCTGGAACTTTTCCATCTCGCCTTGCCAGAGACTGGCCTTGCCACAGTGGGCCATGAGCTAAGAGGGGAGGCATAGTCTTTCTGGCCAAGTCTTGGGGCCTGGCAAGGAGGAGGGCTGGGAAGCTGGGAGATCTAGTCAAACTACTCCAGCCCCAAGCTGAAAAATCTATTCTCCCCTGAGGAATTAAGCCGAGAGACAAAATATCCAAGATTAGTCAATACTTAGTTCCCAGGCGTACCTGGTTCTCAGGGTAGGGCAGTCAGCCAGGTTGGGGATAGAAGAATCTTCTCTACACTGTTCCCCCCAAAGTCTCATAATGGTAATGCCTCTCACCAGTATAGATGGCCGATAAGGGCCTTCACCGTGGCCCGGTTGACTGGGGGCAGATGCACCAGGAGCTCTCGGTACCTGGAGACCTTCTCCTCCTCCTCCTCAATCTCTGGGAGGAGGGAGATAGACCAGGTCAGAAATGCCCATAACCACCTTCCCTGTCCCACACTCTGGCTGCTTTGCCCCTCCTGCTGGGTGAAAGCAGTCCCCGCACCCTCCAAGTCGAAGCACGCGAGGTACTCGGCAAGGATGAGGAATTGACAAGGGGCCCAGCTGCACATACAGTGCCTATGGGAATAAACAGCAGAGGAGGGCAGGAACTGGGGCATGCCTAGCACTACTGCCCCATGGGAAGGGGGCAGGAATCCTGAGATACAGGTAGACAGGGGTGGCAGGGCCCACCTGAGGCCTCCAGCCAGGCTAGGCGCTGGGCACGAGTGAAGAGCCCATCGGGCAGGTCGCGCAGGAAGCGCTTGAGTGCTGAGGAGACATCGTCCACATGCTGCTCGCCCTCCTTGAGGCGCACAGAGCGCGCGTCCTGCCGCAGGCTCTCCAGCAGCCGCTGTGTCTTTGAGGTCTGCCCACACTTTCGATAGATACCCTCTGAGGTCAGGCCTGGGGAGGAGCAGGGCCAAGTGTTTAGGCCTTAAGCCTAGGCCTCAGGCTTGGTTCTAGGACAGGCTACTTTCCAGGCTCCTGGGATCTGGGTGCCAGAGGCCCCCAGGCATCTCTCTGGGAGAGCGGGGCTCACCGCACTGCGTGATGTAGTCCACACAGCGGAACACGATCACCGGGATGTCTGAGTCCCCAAGCTGCTGCTCTGACAGTGTGTCTCCCAAGCTGGCTGCTGCTTTCTGGATGGCCCCTAGCCAACCCATGAAGTCCAGCTTCCGTTCCCCCTGGATGTACAGTGTCCTGGACCCAGGACAGTCAATCACTGAGGGGCCTACACCAGCTCCCCACTTCCTCAGGCCTGCCAGACTACTCCAGACTTCTCAGAGCCCCTCGGGGAGGCTATGTCTTACCTCCTTCGTTCCACCAGCACCAGCACCTGGTTCTCACTGTCCCCTTGGACGGCTGTGGAGGGGCCAGTCAAGGTAAGGCCTTGCTCATGATCCCCAATCTGCTCCCTCCTGAGGCCCTCTGGGCACACACAACCCTGGGACCCACCCGCCAACATATGTGGTCACCAAAATGCACCCCAAGGGCAGAAGAGGATGTGAGAAGGCAGGGTGGCTCCTTCTGGCCAGGCCAGGATAGAGTTCAGACTTCTAGGCAGGGGCTGGGGGCCTGGGAGCCCAGGAGAGGGTGCCCAGGAGGGTGGGGGCTCAGGTCTGGGTCCACGCACAAAGTTCCTGTAGTTTCCGTAGCTGCAGTGGCTCTTCGCAGGGCCCCTCTGGGAAGACAGCACGGAGCTCAGAGCCAGTAAGGGCAAACCAGCCCTCCTGGGCCCGCTGTAGGCTCAGGCCAGCTTTGTAGGGTAGGCGCCCAAGCCGCTCAAAATCCCGGGCCAGCAGATCCTCGGCCAGGGGAGGCACGAAAGCCTGGTAGGGGAGGCAGCCAGGGGAGGCTGCATCAGCCAGCAGCACTGCCTGCCCGGGAAAACCCCAGCCTCCCCAGATACCATCAGGGATGGCCCTTCTCTGGACCCTCACAATGCCAAAGCATTCTCGCCCTCTGTTGTAGCACTGATCGCACTGCTGCTGCTGCTGCTGTCTGTACCTCATTGGTCTCCCTCACCTGCATGGGAGCTATGAGGAGCCAGGACCAAGACTGCTTATTCTGGGTGTCCAGGACTCTTGAGGATTGATCCTCAGGAGGCTCACAGACAACTGAGGGAGGCTCTCACAGCACAGGGGACCCGAGGGTAGAGCTCTCCTATAATTTCCCTGCCTCATCCCTCCAGCCTCTGCTTGCGTATCTCTAGGGACAAGGAGCACATTGCCCCTGCAGGCAGCACTGTCCATCTAAGATGGCTCTGATTGTTACTCATTACCAAGCATTTACCCAGAGCACCTATAGAATGCAAGGCCCATAGCCCTTCTCCTGTAGAGCTGAGATAGGTTTCCTAACCTTCCCCCAGAGCACTGCAGATTACGTCAGGGCTTTGGCCTGAGAAGCCTGCCTGATATCTGCTACCCTCAATCCAGCCCCTGCTTCCCATCAGAGATAGGGAAGCTGGGATACCTGGATCAGCCCCACCTTGCCCCTGTCAGTCACCCCTACACTTACCCTACTAACCCAGGCCCACCTTAGCAATGCACTTGACCCACTCATGAGCCAGCTCCGCATTCTCCAGCCCAAACAGGTACAGCCGTTCTCCTTCCGTGTATACCTCAAAGGTGTGCTCAAAGCTGTAAATACACAGGCCGGGATTCAGGCCCATTTTGCCCTGCCCAGCCCCCACCCACCTGACTTTCCCTGCCCCCTCAACATTGCCCTTGTGATTACACTTCCCCGGCCCCTAGGGGTGGTGAGAAAGCCTTAGGCTGTGGCCTCAGGAGACCCCAGTTTATTGTGTGATGCTGGGGAGGCCCTGCCCTTCTCTGGGCCTATTTTCCTGTCTCCCCAGTGGAGGCTTGGACCTTACAGCAACGCTAGTCAGTGATGTGTCCAGGGGTGCTCACCCATGGGTGTAGGGAGGGGGCACTGCCAGGCACACAATCTCGCTGGCCCGAATCTCCCCATTGGGGGTCACTGCCCGCTCATTCTCATAGTAGCTCAGGATCCCGTCACTAAGGACACACCATCGTCGGCTGAACTCTGGGGGAGAAGTTAGTCAGGGGAGCCATGAGGGAGCCCCCCAGTACTACTTGTAAGGCACCTCTCCATCTTCTCTGGCCCCTACTCCCACCTGACCCACATGCTCTTCATTCTAACTCAAAAGTTTCCCCCAAATCATCTTCCTCTCTGGAGCTCCACTGCCGGGCCAGCCCACACCTCAACTTCTGCCCCAAAACTCTTCATTGGTTTTTTGGCCTCCAGCCTGGCCTCTTCCAAGAGCCAAGAGTGACCTAGCTCTAATCAGACTACACCCTTCCTCTAATCAAAAGGATTCCATGGTCCCCTTTGACCTCAGGACAAAGTCTCTGCTGGGTCTGCCTCTGCCTACGTCTCTAGCTGCCTCTCTGTCACTCCTATACCCTGCTTGTGCCCACCTGTTCCCTCCCCCCACCACCTGAGTTCACAGGCAGCCTTCTATACCCAGCCAGGTGCTCCACCCTCCTCTGCCAGAGCACCCATCACTCTGTACTCAGCCTCGTCCTACCATGGCTCTGAGGAGACTGACAAGACCCCATAAAGGAAAGAGAACTGGGAATATGGACCAGGAAGGGTAGTGAAAAGAATACAATGTCAAGGCCATGCAGGCTTGTACAGTTTATAGCACTGAGGTTCATAGCAGCTCAGAGCTTTCTGGAACCCAGTGTAAAAAGGATGACTCAGATAGTTACATAAATGACATTATCAGGCAGAAGGAGTTAGAGACAAGGCAGAGAGGTTGTGAACAGCATAGGTGCCTAAGAAATCTCTTGGGGAGTTGGAGAGCTCCATCCCCAGGGTGGCTTATGCAGAAGGGTGCTGAGGGATGTGGTGAGCAATGGCTCAATGTTCCTACAGCAGAGATTGTCCCTCATCCTATCCAGGAGGGCCTGACATGGTGCCAAGGATGGACTCCCTCTAGAAGCACCAGTCCTGCCTCAGTCTCCCTTCATCCTGCAGACATATGCCTGTGCCCGTGTGTCCTCAGCACTGTCCCAGGTACTGGGGGCTACAGTAGTGCCCAAGAGGAGCTTATGTTCCAGTGGGGTTCAGAAAACTGATAGATACACACTGTAAAAGACAAATTAATACCAGATAAGTCAGCTGAAAAAAATTAGGATAAAGGGAGAGATTGGGCACGCTATGGATGAGATGGTCAAGGATGTCTCTGTAGAAGTGACAGACCTGATTAAAGTGAAGGACTAGCCAAGCGTGGTAGTGCACGCCTTAACTCCCAGCGACTTTGGAGGCTGAGGCAGAAGGATCACTTGAGGCCAGGAGTTCAAAAGCAGCCTGGACAACATAGAGAGACCCCCCCAACTCAAAGAAATAAAAAGGTGAGGGACAGATCATGCAGGTACTTGGGGAAAAGCATTTAAGGCAAGGAGAAGAGCAAGTGCAAAAGTGGTGGGAGTAAGGAGGCTGGCAGAGCTGGAGCAGAGTGAGCAAAGGAGAGAGGACAAAGAGGTAAAAGGTGGGACCAGCTGTGGAATGTGGAAAGGACTACGGATTTTATTTAAAGTTGAGGAGTAAATGGAAAGCCGAGATGAGAGAGATAAAGCTTAAAATTTAGTCCTCAAACCTCCTTCCATCCACAGGCTCTGGATACCAGATGCCCTAAGAGGTCATAAAGGCTTCTTCAGTCCAGTGAAAAAGCTCTGGCACTGAGGGACCTACTCTGCAGTGCTGTGCCCCACCCTACTATCAATTAGCCCATTTATTAGGCAACTGCTATATACCAGAGACTATATCCAGGAAGCCCTCCAGGGTGACTCTCCCAGAGTCCACTTGGCACCCCCACGGTACCAGTCTGGCCAGTCCTGGCTTCCCTGGCCCTGCAAGCCATTCCAGAATGCCACAGGCCAGGACGGTGTCTGGTGCAGGACCCACCTTCCCGGGCACGGCGGTCGTGCAGTGGCTTGCCGGCAGAAGCGGTCTTGTAGAGGAAACCACTGTGGCTCACACTTGGCAGGATGACTGAGTAGTGCTTTTCCAGGGGCTTCATCGAGTCCACCCGAGGTACTTCTGTGGAGGAGGAATGACTGGTCATGCTAGCCATCTAAGGGTGTCCGCACCCTTCTCCCACCGGGCCAGGCACCTAGCCTCACTTTCAAGTCATCACCTGGGCTCTTCAGCTGCCTGACCAGCAGCCACCAACTTCTACCCCCACCTCCAGGGTTTTGCCCAAACTATTTCTCCACCTCTCCCCACCTGTGGAAAGTCTACTCCATTCCCAAGGCCCAGCTTCAGGGAGCCTTCCTGACTCTCAGCCCATCCCTCCTTGGAGGCATGGGCCAGGCACACTTGCGCGAGGGAGCCACTGGGAAAATTCAATAACAATCCCAGGAGAGAGGTTTGTCCCAGACAGTGCGAAGCTCAAGAAAGAAGCCTGGCTCTAGCCCTGCTCCCAGCAGTTAGCAATAGGGATGGCAGGTGGGGGTGGGGGTGTTCTGCCCTCCAGCCCACACCAGCTGGGTGGTCTTCTGTGCTTCCCTGAACACCTGGGCTCTCTCCAGCCCAGCGCACCCCACCCACCCATGACCCTGAGCCCAGAGCTCCAGCCATTGAGCTCCACCCTTAGTCCTGGCAAGTGGCCGCAGAGGCTAGCCCTGGGCCACAACCAGCACTGCTCACCTCCCTGCCCCTCTTCACCCACTCTCAGAGTGGGAGCCAAATGTGACCCAAACCGGGTCTGTGATTGGGCTCCACCCAGAAAGCAGTGGATAGGGCCGCTAGGGTAGATGCCCTGCACACAGAGAAATGCAACACACCACCTTGCATGCCACAGCAGATATACTCTGCACACACACAAGCCCCAGAGTTCTCAGGCTGCCCTAGGAGCAAGGAAACAAAGGTCCAGAGCAGTTCACGGCTGCATAAATACCCCCAGCACACAGGCGCCCCGTTGTAGGACACACACTGCAAGTCAGGAAGGGACATCCAACTACCTACACAGTCACAGAGACACCGACACAAAGAGACACACATATGAAGCACAAATGTGCACTGACAGGCAAACGCAAACACACCCCAAATCACACACACTGTTGCCCCTCAGAGAGTCACAATCATAGCTTGAGAGTAGTGTGCAAATCAGACCTCACAGGGCCCTACACAGCCCCCGGTGGACCCCTACTCCACAACTCCTTCAAAGGACCAGACCATGGCGGCAGGGTTGCCCCGTCCTCTGCCACGCTTACCTGTGGTCCGGTTGTTCCGCAGAAATTCCATCTGCAGTGTCTGCCCTGCCTGCTCGGCGAGAGCCAGGGGCGTGGGGGCCTCAGGGTCCCCCGAGAAGCAGTTGATTCCAGCCCCGCAGCCCAGGAGCGCCTGGGTCTCAGCCAGGTCTGTGGTGGTGACTGCAGCACACAGGGCCTAGGAAGAGGGAGGGGCGGGTCAGCCCAAGCAGGGAGTGAGGGGCCAGCAGAGTCAGGGGTGTGGAACAAGAGAAGAAAGGACAGGAAGGAGTCCCCGTGGTCTGGGATGGCTCATCTTCCAATCAAAGAGAAAACAGGGGAAGAAGAAAGAGAGAAGATAACGGAAGAAGCCAAAGGAGGGAGGGTGGGCTGCCTTGGAGAGGCTGGGAGTTTCCAGCTGCTGGGTCTCACTCACGCTGGTGGCCCAGACACAGCTGCCCAGTCCACTAGTGAGCCTCCTGAGGATCTCCAGCTCCCTCTGCCTGGTGGAGGGGTGGAGGGGTGCTTTGTAGCTAATTCCTCCCACATTTGAATTCCTCACCGCCTGCCCAGCCCTCCCAACCAATGGGAGTTGCTGCCCTCTTGGCTTGCAGACCACTGGCTTGCAGGCCATACTGGGCTGGGCTGGGCTGGGGGGCAGGACGCCTGGGTCCCTGGGAGGTGGAAAGCTGGCTCCTACTGGCCTTCTAGCTCAACTGAGCCTGCACTGGGAGGGGCTGCTTGGGGGAGGGGCTGAAGGGCAACCCGAGGTCACACATGGCATCCCCCTGCCTCGAAGCAGGCTGCCTCTTGCTCAGAGACACATCAGGCCCCAAGGCTTGGCTCTCAGCCTGTCAGGGCCTGGGGCCCAAACGGGGCCTCTTCATGAGTTGGGTGAGGATGGGGGTGGGTTGGAGCAGTCCAGCTGTTTTTCATGAGCCTGACAGGAAATAGCATCCCCATCAAGTTCACTCCTTTTGGCAGGACTCAGAAGGAACAGGACAGGGTGTGGGAGACAGAGGAATCAGGAGGAAGGCAGACAGATGCTGGGAAGTGGCCTTGGCCCAAGGGTCAGGCCTGGCTCCTCTCTGCACTGCCCTAACTTTCTGTGTGGCTTAGGCAGGGCTCTCCCACCCTCTGGGCCTCAGTTTCCCCATATGTCAGCTCATCACTCTGAGCTGGTAGAAAAGATGGGATAAGAAAAAGTGAGGGGTGGATAGCAAGAAGAAAGGGGGTGGCCTCAAGGGATCCCAGAGGTACAGTGCCCTGACCTTGTCCAGCTCCTCCTGGTTGCCAAAGAGCGGGTGGTAGCGGCGGTACTTGCCCTCTTGGTACTTGGCCTCCAGGTGGCGCCGGCGGGTGCCAGGGCTGCTATTGGGCTGCAGGGCCTCACTGGGGGGCACGTTGGCTGCCCAGAAGTGGTTCCCAGCACCATTGCCCAGCTGTAAGAAGAGCTGCAGGTACAGGCAAGAGGTGAGGCCAACAACCAGTGGGTGTGTCCGGTAGTCTTGGTTTCTGAGGTTGTCAGGCAAGGTGCTGGAGAGCCAGGTCATCCGCCTCTTGGAGGTAAGGAGCAACCTGGCCTGTTGGTGGCCATGAGTGTTCCCCCCACCAGCACTGGGCTGAGCCCAGGTCCTTGGCTCAGTGACAGGACAAGAGGCAGACAGCCTAACAGGTGGATGCCTCAGGCGTGGTGACTGGTCCCTGGGGGCCTTTCTTTTGCACCACCCAGTCCCACATCTGGAACTTTGCATTCTTGAAGCTATCATAGCCGGGTGGTGCCTGGCCTATCAGCCAATGGGGCAAGCAGGGATTTAGGAAACACCTCCTGTCCCTGACATTCCTCTCTGAGCAAGAGGGGTGGGGGCAGATTCGGGGGGCGGGAGGGTGTGTGTGTGTGTGTGTGTGTGTGTGCAGGGAACACAAGGGCCAGCATTCAGGGAACTAGATCAGTGGTTGATTCTGCTCATCATTTCACAGTCATCTCCTTGGCCCTCACCTTGCTTTTTTGCCCAGTCCTATATGGGGCACTAGGGCACAGCAGAGAGCAAAGCAGAAACAATCCCACTACTGACTCACTCTGTGTCTTCATTCAAGTTATTTTCTCTTTGGGCCCCAGTGTCTGCAAACTGATTATTCTAATCTTAATTTATAGGCTTGTTTTGAAAGTCAGTTCATTAACATATGCAAAGTCCTTAGCATTTATGTGATGAACAGACTATGGGGACATAGGCAACTGATGTGACAACCAAATAGCTTGGCCAGGGCTGTCAGGAACGCCCTGTATTGTAAATGCCTGAGTATGGCCCCCTATTGCATGTTCTCATGTATATGGCTACATGAGAACATCCAAGTATTCAAGCATAAAGGTACTTGTAAGTGTGTGCCCAAGGCATACACACACCTACACTGGTGCCTGTGAGTTCAGATGAAATGAAACGTAAGAGGCTCTGAGGGAGTGCAAGGTAGGAGAGAAGGCCCTACATCAGCCAGGGAGTAGATGGAAATGCTGGTCAATATGCATTTGCTGAATAATCTCAGGCAGATTACAGCCCTGTCCAGGGCATTTCCACAACTGTACAATGAGATGAGAGCTAAACTAGATGGTGTGTCAGCAAATTCTTTCCTTAAAGGACCAAATAGTAAACATTTTAGGCTTTAAAGAACACATACATTCTCTGTTCCATCATCTTTTTTTTTTTTTGGAGTTTTGGCCAGGGTCAGGTATGAACCCGCCATCCACTCCATCATCTTTTTTAAACAATACTTTAAAACTATAAAAATATTCTTAGCTCATTAGCCATTTTGCTGACTCTGCCAAAAATTGTGTTTTCCAAAATCACCACCCACTAGATTATCACAAAGGTCTCTTCTGGCTCCTGGGTGCTGGGATCAGTGATTTGGGGAAAAGGGAGTTGGAAAACCCCAGCAGCTGCTTTGTGGGGCAAACCCCAAATATCTATAGCAAATGGGGGCATCACACCTCAATGAGTGTTTCTGTCCACACTTTCTTGTCCATCTTCAGGCTCCGCACCTTGGAGACGCCAGCACCCAGTCCACGGTGCTCTCCTGTAGACAGAAAGCCAGGCTCAGGATCACCTCGCACTCCCCTTCCCATGAGCAGATAGGGACAGGAGCAGATAGGCACAAGAGGCCAGGGCAGCCCCAAGGCTCCTGTATTCCTCACTGGCCTCCTGCACCAGCCCCCTGCCCCTGGCTCCCTAGTAGCCCCCTGCAGCTCTGCCAGAGTGATCTCTTTAAAATGCAGATTCCTCACTTCCATCCTGGCATCTTACCTGCTTCCCATACACCATCTTTCTGCCTGGACTCTATTCCTCCATCTCCCCATAGCTGCGCCTTCCTATCATTCAGGATCTCAGTTGGCATGTGGCCTCCTGAGAGAAAGCTTCCCTAACATATGACACTTGCTCTTGCAAGCATGGGCATTCCCATACTTCTACTGTATCAGGTGTGTTTCCTGCCTCTTCAGACTACAGTGGAAGCTGCACTTGAGCAGAAACTTTGGCTGCCTGCTCTGTCCTCAGTGCCTAGAGCTAACCTGGCTCACAGCACACACCTCATAAATCTCTGTGGCATGAAAGGCCTGGAGGAGTTGGGGCTGAATGTAATGGAGCCTTGCCCAGTTACAGGACCCATGAGGGACCCCTGTGCAAGAAGGGGAGCTTGGGGGCACTCGCAGTGCCCAGCACTGCCTGGCTCTGGTCTGGCCTCGCCTCCCTGCACACTCTCCTATGAGTACCCAGTCCACTCCAGCCAGCCTTGTACCCCCATGCACTGATGCCTTCCTGATCTGGTCCCCAGCTGGGCATCACTTTCCTGCACCCAGATCTCACGGCCCAAGTCCCCTGGACATTTGCTGTAGAAGTTCCACAGGCCTTAGGACTTCTCACCTAGCTCAGCAACCTCCCCAGACTCATTCCTACCCTTCAGTCCCCATTTTAGAAGGTTCCCACCTCCACCCACCCAAAGCTGTCACCTGGCCACCATCAGTTCTCATGAGGGCTGAATCCTCAGTGCCTAGCAGTGCCTGGCACATTGCAGACCCTTATTCAATGCTGGCTGTAAAGATGAATGAATTTGGATCTCCGCCCTCCTTCATTCTCTCCCTTGTCATGTGATCAACCTTTGAAAAGTGTACACTCTGGATCCTAAACCTCCCAACCCCGGATGCTCATCACTTGCCCAGGCCAGGCCACCTCCTCCCTTTCCTGATCTGGCAGCAGCTTCCTCACTGGTCTCCAGTCTCGTCCCCATCCCAGTTTAGCTTCCACCTGGGAGGTTGAGTCTGACCACAAATCTGACCCTGTCCCTGCCTCCTGCCCCCCTCCGGGCAAAATACTAGCTCCTCCCCCTGTGTGCAAAACTCTGCCTGGCCTGACCCCTGCCAACTCCTCTTACCTGGCCACCTCCCCCCCACTTCTCATGTGACAGAACATGAGACCACAACAGGCCTGCACTCAAATCCGGGCTCAACTACTTGCCAAATGATACTGACCAGGCCACTTTCTCTCTCTGTGCCTCAGTACCTCCACCCCTAGTGTGAGTTATTGAATCCCTGCCTTTACACCTAAGGCCTGCAGATTAATCAGAGTGGGAAAGGCTTGGCACACAAAAGAAGTCCCAGTACTAGTGGCTTTGATTGCTATCTCTACTTCAGTCCATCCTGCCAGACAGGCCTCCAGCCCCCTGACCAGCCAGCCTGCCATGCTTCCGCCCAGTGCCTAACCCCACCACACACCTGCGCAGCGCTTGCAGATGACGACGCAGAGGTTGATGGAGGCCCAGTCAGGCTGGGCAGCCCCACAGTCAGCACAAGACCTGTTGGGGGCTGCAGCCCAGATGCGCTCGGCCACTTCTGAGGTGGACAGAGCCTCAGCGATGGCTCCCTGCATGGCCTCTAGCCACTGCTCCTTCTCTAGCTCCGAGTCTGCAGAGAAGCTGAGGACATAGGAGTAGGGGACTTCTGGGGAAAGGCTCAGAGGAGTTTCAGGGCAGCACAAGGGGCACAGCATGAAGTGGTGGGGGCACAGGTTTGGGGAGGTCTTGGGCAGAAGAAGGAATCCTGGATCTGGTGGGGAAGGTAGGCATGGACAAAGGCAAGGATACTAAGACCTGAGTGATATACGGGGTGGGGGAGTCTTAGGGGAGTCTTCCCAGCCTGGGGAGTGGGGAAGGATGCTGGGAAGAAATGACACCTGAGCTAAGACTTGACAGATAAGAAAGGCTGAGCCAGGCGAAGAGGCAGAAGGGCATTCTAGACAGAGATAAGAGCATGTGCAAAGGGGCAGGATGGCACGGGGGCAGTCCAGGACCTGTGGGCAGGAAGGCAGACTGGCAGAGAAGAGGCTGGGAAGCAGACAGGGCCAGGCAGAAGTCAAAGTGTACCCTGAGGACAATGGAGAACCTGCAGAGGGTTTAAATGGGAAGGAGGGGAGGGCACAGAGATGTCTTAAAAAGACCTCTCTGCCATCCCCAACTTCAACTTCCTTCCTATCCCAGTCCCAGCTGCAACCCTGTGGCCCCACCCCACAAAGAACGACATTGGCCTTTGATTGCTATCTCTACTTGATAGAGATATGGCCTTTCATTGCTATCTCTACTTTGATAGATATGTCTCTGTCATATACAGACACCTGCAGCCCTGCCACACCATTCCTGTTCTTCAGGATGGGAAGCCCTGGTTGAACAATAAATGCATAACTGTCTCTAAAAAAAAAAAAAGAAAGACCTTCTGGCTCTTTCCCTGCTATTGCTGCTGCCACCACTGCAGAGTCACACATGCATTCAAGAGTCCACTCCACCCATACCCACTGCTATGGCTGAAGAAGGCATGGCTGCTAGAAGTGTAAAGGCTGTGAGCAGCGCTCTATGAGAGGTGCTAGGCACTGCCATCATCCATGACAGCCTGGCATGTGGAATGTGCAAAGCCACCAAAGCCTCAGACAAGAGCTAAGCCCATCTTTGTGCACTTACATCCACTGTCACCAGCCACATGTGTCAAGTTGGAAGCAGCCCTTTGTGCTAAACACCAACCAACCTAATTAAAGCTAATGACCATGAAAAACTAGAGGAGGATGAGTATAGTGGCGCATGTGTGTAATCCTAGCACTTTGGGAGGTAGAGACAGAAGGATTACTTGAGGCTAGCCTGAGCAATGTAGCAAGGCCTTGTCTCTATGAAAAAAAAAAAAAATTAAACATTAGCTAGGCATGGTACACGCACCTATAGTCCCAGATACTTGGGAGGCTGAGGTGGGGGGGACTGCTTATACCCAGGAGTTCAAGGCCATAGTGAGCTATGATTACACCACTGCACTCTAGCCTGAGCGACAGTGTGAGACCGTCTCTAAAAAAAATTTTTAAAAGAACAAAAAAAGAGGGAAAACCCCATAAAGTGATTGGTTGCAACTGTATAGTAGTTAAAAATTATAGCAAACATTCTCAGGCCAAGGATATCATTAAAGAGTATTTTTCTAAACTTTGGCATGAACTCAGAGTAATCTAAGAGTATTTCAAATGTAAGAAATGAACAAATAAAAGCTTGGCCTCCCTGTCTCAAAAAAAAAAAAAAACCTCTCTGACAGAGTGGATGGAATGAAGTGACCTAGACTAGTACCCAACGGGTCAGGCAGCAGGAGCCTGGGGCCAAAGTGGTGAGGGCAGAGCGGGGGCACCAATGTGGTAGGGATGGGTTTGCACAGGGGTGAAAGGATAGGCAGGAATCCCATGGCTGGAGGGAGTGGGCCCCTTGGCAGAACAGGAGTGGGGAAATGAACAGAGAAGATGGGCACAGAGCTGGGGGATTGCAGGCCTACAGCTCAGAGGAGGATCTGGCTGTAGACAGACAGAGAGGTAGTGCTGGTGACAGTGCCAGTGCTTACTGGCAGTTACTACCCAGTGCTACAGAGACTCCTCGGTTCCTCAGGAAAGTGAAGCACAGATTTCCCAAGTGACACAGCTAGTCAGTAATATACTCAGGATTTGAACCTGGGCACAGCAAAGTGCCTGAGAGGTGGTAGCTGAAGGCCTGAGAATAAGTGAGGGAGGGGGCAGAAGACAGATACAGACACTGAGCAAAAGTTGAGGTCAGAGGAAACCAAGATGGCAGAGCCTTGGAGGCCCAGGAAGGAACACCCAGCACAGGCCCAGAGCCAAGGAGGAGCCACTCAGTTAGACAACAGTACTTTCTAGAGGGAGTGAGAGCAGCATGGTGGGCAGGGGAGGACCGTGATGGCCAAAGGGGGCACTGTGAAGAGTGAGACCTCTTAGAAGGGAGGGATCAGAGCAGGCAGCTCTGGCACAGGGGGGAACCCATCTTAGAAGAAGGAGCAGCTTCCCACTTCTCATACTCTGCAAAAAGATCTCCTGGGAGGGAGGAAGGGAGGAAGCAAGAAAAGGGGAGGGAGGCTTTACCTGAAGATGCGGTAGGGTGTGGTGAGGTCTAAGCTGCGACGATCCACTTCCTTCACGTTGCCCACACTCATGTCCACAAAGGTGATGCCAATGCCCAGGTGGTACTCCTGGCAGACAGGTGGGATGGGATGAGGGCAGGGCTTTGGGGCAGGACTTAGGCTTATGTAACAAAGAGGAGGAGATGAAGGAGCCAGAGTAGAGGCTGGAGGGCGGTGCTCAGGGACCAGGCAGAAGGGCTGAGAACTAGGAGGGAATGGGAAGGGCAGGGCTCAGGTCCTGGGAGACCTGGTGCAAGGGGAGGAACCAGGGAGGCCTGGGACAGAGGAAGTGGGGGGTCCCTGAGGTGGAGAAATATTGGGGGAGGGTCTGGGGCAATAGGAGGGATGAGGTAGATGGACATGAGCAGGGGAGAGAGGTTCAGTGACCTGGCCAAACCCTTAGCACCTCCAGATTCTTGTAGAGTTGTACTTTGTCGCCAACCACAGCCACATATAGCTTATTCTTGAAGCCACGCAGCTCCAAGCTGCCGGCACGGTCAGGCTGCTCTGAACCTGGCACTCCCAGCAGGTAAGCACTGGACAGCCGGGCTCGGGTACGCTGCTCAGCCACTGCCTGCTGCAGGGCCTGCACCCATGCATTCCGCTCCGCTGCGAGAGAAGAGTGAGGTGGAAGCCTGAGCTGGGTTTGGCAGGGAGTGAGCGTTCAGGAGTCTCCTGGCCCTGGGCTCCTCAGGCAGCACCTCTGCCCAAAAGCCTACACAGATGGCCCATCTACTGCTCTGTCTGACTTCCCTGACTCAAACCAGCTCATGCTGCAATCTCAGCTGTACCACTGATGCTGGACAAGGTGCTTCACTTACCTGAGCCTGTCTCCCCCAGAAACAGGAAAATGTAGTTCTGAGGAGTCACAGTCCCCCCTTCTTTCCCCTACTCAACAAAAGAATGATGCCTCCCCGGGTAAGATGTGAGGGACAGATGCATCCTAGTTCTCTCCCCTATTTCTCTGGTCAAACTCTCAGTGTTCTCCCCACTCCATGAACACACATACACAACCCCCCGAACTTCTCACCATCACTCTCTGCACGGAAGGCAAAGGTCCGATTGTTTGTAATCACTTCAAACTTCTGGTCCCCAATGACAGCCACACGGGAGATGCAGGCCACAGAGATAAAGCGCTTAGAGTAGGCATCCTGGGGAAGAGAGAAGATCTGTATTTTCTATTTCAGGGCCCAGGACCTCCCCGACTTCCCCCAGCCTCTGCTGAAATGGAGGCTGCAGCTCTGTCTCATGCAGGTGGTCAGGGACAGCCCAGATACTGACCCTGACCATGGCCCACAGCCAGCCAGTGGGCTAGGAGGACACGGAGCTAGAGGAGGACTCCACCTAGGTCTGGTGTCAGGGTTCAGCCTAGGCTGGAGCAGGAGTTATGTCAGGGACTGATGCAGACCTCACCTTGTTACTGTCGAAGTAGCGCAGGTAATCAGCATCCAGTCTCACCCATCGTTTCTGATAGATATAAGATCTGGAGAGGCAGAGAAACAACAGAGCAAAGGACTGGGGCTGAGAGGACAGGTTTCAGGATCTCCCAGCACCTCCAGCAGTCACACACACAGTTAGGATCAGCCAGGTTCAAGGGAAGAAGGATCCCCAATGGCCACTGAGAAGATGGACATTACCTAGCAAGAGAGAGTGAGTCAAACTCACAGTAGGACTTCCCAATTTAAAGGTCTGGAGGGAGATGGAGGGAGACCTATTCAGAAAATCCTGGGTCCCTCCGGTTTTCCGATCCGCGATACAGTGTCCTAGAGCACCGCGCGCCCCCACACAGAGCACCAAGAGGTCTCACTCACCCCTGCGGTGGGTTCTTGTCCAGCCAGCCTGCCTTGATGAAAGGTGTGATGGGGGTAGATCCCCCAGGCAGCCCGTCCATGGGGTGTGGTGGAAGTTCGGGAACCAGGCTGGGCAAGGACAAGTTCAGGGTGCTGGTGTGCCATCCACTACTAGGGAGAGAGGAGAGCTGAGGGGGTTGGTGGCGAAGGTGAGTGGTGGGAGGGCTGGGAGTAGGCTTTGGGGAGAAGGGAACTGCTGAGAGGAGTGGATGCTCACTTGGGGACACCCTCATAGGCGTGGTCGTCCTCATCCTCATCCTCTCGGTCGTCCCCAGACAGCTCCTCCCCCTCGCTCAGCAGACTGGCCACACGCACGGCTCGTGGGACTACGCTCGGTGGTGGCTCCTCCTGCCCCCAAACCCACAGCATCATCCTTCCCTTCTGCCCAGATCACACCCACCCAGGGGCTGCCACACCCCCTCTGTCTACACAGGCTGACCCACACAACTCAGCACTTTTACTTCTGTTTTTTCACATTCTCCTCCCCCACCAATGGAGACCACAGAGGCCCCGGGTCACAAGAAGAGAACCAGTGGCCAGCACCAACCCAGGCCACAAATATGGAAACATGAAGGGACAGAGAAGAAGATTTGGGGCTAGAGAGATAAGACAAACAGCCAGACATGGGAACCCAGAAAAGGAAACAAAGATAGACACTGCATGACAGATATGCTCCAAACAGAGGGAGGGAAGACGCCACAAACCACCCAGCAGAAGTTCTAGACCAGAACTCCAACGGTGGCCCAGGGTGTAGGGGCTGTGATTGACCCCTGACCTCTGCATGGTATGAAGAGGAAGTGAGGGAGAACAACTCTCCTGTGACAGGCCTGCCCACTCTCTATTTGATGGTCCCCACAGTGTAATGGGCAGCTAGCCAGCCTTCCCTCTACACTAACAGGCAGACAGCCCAAACCCTCACCACTGCCCTGCCCCACCTTCTTGATCATCACGCTGGTGGGGGCCCCTGGCCCCTCCTCTGGGAGATCATAGTAGTCAGAGTCATCTGGTGAAAGAGTGATAGGGGAGACTCAGAAGCAAGGGGCTAGCCTCCTCTCCTGGGGCACCTCAGCTTAGCTTCACAAAACCACCCCAGACCAAGAAAGATCCCCACCCCTACCTCAGCCTGGCTTTCAAAAAAGGCACAGGGGACAGGAAGTACTATTTTATACCCTTGGGGCCTCGTGGGACAACACTAAGGGGTGGCCAAGGAGAGGCCCGGCCACCTCAGGGAGTTCTAAGCAGGCAGCAAGCTTGGTGGTCAGGGCCAAACTGTCCCAAAAAAGATAAAAAAGTAACAAAAATCAAGAAAGGTAGACTGCCTAGGAAAAGCAAACCACCCGCTACCATGGGAAATGCTTCAAGACTAACTCATGGGGAACTCAAAATGTCTGCCATGTCCCCACACATAATAATCACGCTGGTGGGGGCCCCAGGTCCCTCCTCTGGGAGATCAGCATAGTCAGAGTCATCTAGTAAAAGAGTGATAGGGGAGACTATCAGAGAGCCAGGTGCTGTCTCCATTCGAAGATGATGCTCAGAGAGGCTGAGTGACCTTCCAAGGCCACACAATGGGCTAGCAGTAGGGCGGGACAGAATGCGGAGTGGGATCCTTGCATACTCTCCAGGGGCCTATCCTAGGCAACCCATCCAGAGCCCCATCCCCTGGTAACAGCACTCACCGAACTCCGGGAATGTGCTTTGAGGCTTCGGAGGGATCTCAGGTGGGTAGGGAGGTAGAGATGGGGTCTGGGGAGGCTGTGAGGGGAGAGTGGACAGGGGCTCCTCAGACTCTGGATGGGGAGGGGATGACAGTGGTGGCGGCAATAACTTCTCCTTGGAGGGAAGGCTGGAACAGAACAAAAGTTAGGCATCGCTAAGTGACAAAGGCAGGACTCCAACCCACCAACCCCTTAGCTCACCTGAGTTTCAGTAAAACTCATTCATTATAGAAACTCACACACACAGATGAGCACTCTCCTCCAAACGCCCTCCTCACCTCATTTCCCTGGTCAAAACCCTTTCTAGTTCCCCAAAGCCTAAAGGAAACAGGCACCCTCTGTCCCCAGTGCTCTAGCTTTTAGCCCCATGTACCCACTGGGTCTCCACTCTGGAGGAGGGATAAAGACCAAACTGGGGAATCTGGGAAGGCTTCCTGGAGGAGGTGATACATGACCTGAGAAGGCATTTGATGATAAAGGGAAAGGATGGGATTGAAATGGGATTCAAGGCTCAAGTCACAGACCAGCGCCTTAGAAACAAATTCCTAATATTCTGTATTGTGGGCCTCTAGCTCAAGATCACCTTCTTTCTTGCCTAGACTTGGATGTTCACTACCTCCTGGGTGCCTTCAGACCCCTCAAGCTCACCTCAGCCCATCATACTCGTCTTCCACAGCACCAATTTCTCATCTCTACTATTGCTCCCCTGAGGAACCTTCCCCCAACTCTCCAAGGCCAGTTTCAGGCCCCCTGGGCTCTCATGACACAGATCACACACCCTGCATCTCCTGAAGGACTTTGGCATCAAGGACATGGCTTTGAACCTTGCCTTAGTTCCTGTGTGTCCTGAGGGCAAACACCTAGCTGTTCTGAGCCTCAGTTTCCTCTTCTGTAAGACAAGGACTGTATTAGTAACCTAGCAGGGCAGCTGGAGGATAAGACATGTCATGTGCCAGCACACAGGATGCCCAGGGACCACCAGCAGGAACAAGGGGCCCTTGAAGGCCTGGTCCCACCAGCTATCTCTGCCAGAGTCCTGTAGGAGCCAAGGATAGGCATCAGAACAGAAGGGTAACTTCTCCCACTAGTCGTTTCTGGCCTGGTCCTTATGTTACCCCAATGTTCCTGGCAGTGACTGACGTGTGAGACTACCATAAAAGCAAGGAAGAACCAAGAGGGGATGACAGGGCCTGCCTGGGGGATAGTCGTGATGTCAGGCCTTTGCTCAAGCTGTAGCCTCCACCAGTAATACCTTTCTCCCTGTTCTCAGACTAGGAAATAGTCATTCATTCTTTAACTCTAAAACCAAGCCTCCCTCCTCTGAACATCTTTCTTTTTGCTCTCCCAGACTATCTGCATTTCCCTACATTATGAGCTTCATATAAATTATTTCAAAAGATATTTTTCAAAGTATCTCCTTCATGCCAAGTAATGTGCTAACACCTAAGCCAGGATCTGAACCCTGACTCCAATGTCTGTTGCTTCTTAGGACACATGGCTCCTTCCACATCAACCTGTACTGCAACCATCTCTTTTCTGTGTGTGATGAAACCCTTCCACCGTCCGTGTGGGAAACTGACCTTCGGCTAGCTTTCTAGCTCTGTTCCCCCAGAAGCCTGCTAAAGGTGGTATGACAGTCGTGTTTCTAGGCAACACTGCCTTTGGCAGCAATGGTCTGAGAGAACAACTGCATTTGAACTGTGAGAAATTGCAAGTGGACTCTCTACTTGGTGGAGAAGCCAGGGCTTTAGGTTTCCCTAGTATGGTGATTTGTAAACGGGCCTGAAACCACACCTGTGGGGTTGTTAGAGACATCCTGGCTCCTGCAGCAAGAGATTCCTAAGCCAGGTTGGCTCCCCATAAGTCGCTTATCCACTGTCTCGGTCCTTTACTCCTAGAGGGTATGTGGTTCCATAAGCTATGTGGACTGTGGCAGGATCGCTATGAGGATCCCACAGCAGATGAAGACCTGTCATTGCCTGCTGGAAAGCTGCTCCCTTGGAATCTGATGCCAAGTGGGGCCCATGGCATGTCTTAACAGTTTGATTGTTTAGCTGGACCTATGAAGCCCCCCTGGTGGGCACTGCATAGAGCTGTCTCCCTCATGTGACCCTGAGCCTCTTTAGGGCAGGGGGGCAGCATCTCCCTTGATATTCCCACAGTCCAGTGGGGGCTTGTGGCCTAGTCAGCATCAAGAGTATGTGGGCTGGGGCAGCGCCTGGGCTCAAAGGAGTTGGGCGCTGACCCCATATACCAGAGGTGGTGGGTTCAAACCCAACCCCGGCCAAAAAAAAAAAAAATTAGCCCTGTGGCTTAACGGGCTAAGGCACCAGCCATGTACACCTGAGCTGGCGGGTTCGAATCCAGCCGGGGCCCTCCAAACAACAATGACGGCTGCAACCAAAAAAAAAAAAAAAAAAGGAGCATGTGGGCTGGCTGGGTTGGGGTGTAGGCAGACAAATGGATGGTGGCAGGTAGACGGTAGGTGGATAAGTTGACCCTTAGGGTTAGAAGGGAGGCAAATTTAAGGGATACCTTCTGTCCCTATCTCCTCTGGACTATAATCTGGCTGGCCCTGGCCCAATAGCTTGGAGTTCTGCCCTTAGCTAATCACAGGCTGGGCTTCTAACCGCCTCTACCTCTTGGACTATGGGAGGCAGGCCCAACAGCATGACCTGGGGTGCTGGCTCTAGCTGGTCACTGTCCTTAGACGTAACTTGACAGATAGACAAATCAATTCATTGGGCTGCTGCCTCCAGAGTCCAAGAGGCACAGGCCATTAGAAGCCCAGCCTGTGATTAGCTGAGGGCAGAGCTCCAAGCTGTTGGGCCAGGGCCAGCCAGATTGTAATCCAGAGGAGGTAGGGACAGGCTCTATTCCTTCGATGCCAAAACGGGCTAAATGGGCCCATCTCCCAAAGCTCCCCCTGGATCTAAGGGCAGACCTAAGGGGAAGGTGGTAGTAATGAGCAAAAATGCCCACCTGCTGCCACTCAACCTCAGGATCAAGTGTCATCAGCCCTCTCACCTCTGGCAGCCTATCCCATCCCCATCACTCTGCTCATCCTGCCTAATCGATGTTCCCTGAAGCAAGCTCTATACTTACCTTCCTCACCACTGTATCCCCAGAACTCAGCAAGGATTTATAAACAAATATACACCTGGGTTAATTAACTCTTACTAATTAATTGTGCATGTGTGTGTGTCTACATCTGTATGTTCCCAGCCATCTTCTAAACACTTTACATAGACTCATTCATTTACTCATTACAAGGGCTCCGTAAGGTAAGGCTTATTATTATCCTACTTTACAGAGGAAGAAACTGAGGCATTGGAGTGCTAATTAATTTGTCCTTAGTCCCAAGCTGAGATTTGAACCCAAACAGTCTAGCAGCACAGCCCAAGAAATGAGGACACGCCAGTATCTGAGGGCTACTCTGAGGCCTGCTGTCTCACACTGGCCACCCAGATCCAGGGTCCATCTGAGAGAGAACACAGTCACAGCTGGCAGCTAGCTGTCATCACCATGGCAAGAAGGGAGAGGGCAACAGATGCAAAGGGCTCTTCTTCCAGCAGAGCAGTGACAGGGAAGATACTATGTCCCTCTTGTAAATCTCAGGCCCGACCATAGCCATGTCCTCTAGGAAACTTCCTGGCTGACCCCTTCCTGCCTGTCTGCTGGATGGGATCAGGGACCTGCTTAGTCATGGGCAGGCTCAAGAAAGAAGAAGTAGAGTCCAGGAAGGCATAGCATGTGGGAAAACCCCAGGGAAGGGGCAGTGACCTCCTACTGGGAACAGAGCCCAAAGAATGCCCCACACCAGCTGGAGTCCCAGCTCCTCAGTGCCTGCACCCTTAAGAGGGGGTCCAGGGTGGCACCCGTAGCTCGGTGGGTAGCACACCAGCCACATGCACCGAGGCTGACAGGTTCAAACCCGGCCCAGCTGGCCTGGGCCAGCTAAAAACAACAATGACAACTGCAACAAAAAAAGTAGCTGGGTGTTGTAGCTGGCACCTGTGGTCCTAGGTACTTGAGAGGCTAAGGCAAGAGAATCACTTAAGCCCAAGAGTTGGAGGTTGTTATGAGCTGTAATGCCATGGCACTCTACCGAGGGGAACAGCTTGAGACTCTGTCTCAAAAAAAAAAAAAAAAAAAACAAGAGGGGGTCCAGCTCCAACCCTGAGGTCCAGCTGAGGCCCTGTTAGAATGTTCCCCCAGCAACTTCAGCCCACGAGACAGAAGATCTGCCCCAACCCCGAGCATGTCCTCAGTGGCCCCATCTCTTAGCCTTTGCTCCCAGGGCTTCCTGCTCCTCTACCCTCTCCCTATGATCCCAGCCCATGGAAGCCCACCAGTAGCTCAACAGGCCTCACGCTATATGCAGACTCTGAGGTACCCTCACTTTCTCCCATACTGCTGGCTCCCTGCTCCTCCAGCCCTTTCTCCTCTAGTCAAGGGATGTGTGAACCTGTCTATTCTCCCCACTATGCCTGGGCAAGACTGGACACCCTGGGCAGGGACAGGGGCTGATCCACCCAGCCTGGGCCTTCTACCTAAGAAGTCTGTTTTATTGGACTAGGGAAAATACACACAGTAGCATACACCTGGAGGATATAGAACATGTGAGGGTCCCAAGCTAGAATGGGTAAGAGTAGGGTGATCATATAATTAGTCGTATAAACTGGAAACACTTCTCAGAGTGAAAAGAGGCACTATTAATACCTGTGTCGGGGCAACAAGCATAAAAGGGCCCTATCCCAAGCAAAATGAGATGTGTAGTCACTTCAGTTAAGAGACAGGGCTTTGGCTCAGCGACTGTGGCTCAACGGGCTAAGGCGCTAGCCACGTACACCTGAGCTGGAGGGTTCGAATCCAGCCTGGGCCCGCCAAACAACAATGACGGCTGCAACCAAAAAATGGCCGGGCGTTGTGGCTGGCGCCTGTAGTCCCAGCTACTTGGAAGGCCAAGGCAAAGAGACTCACTTGAGCCCAGGAATTGGAGGTTGCTGTGAGCTGTGATGCCACAGCACTCTATCCAGGGGGACAGCTTGAGGCTCTGTCTCAAAAAAAAAAAAGAGACGGGACTTTAAGCCAGGCAGACTTGGGTTTGAATGTAGCTCAACTGCTACATTCTCATCAGTCTGTGACCTCGAGCAGGTCCCTTCATCTTTGAGCCCCAGTTTCCTCTCTGTCTCCGGGCTTACTGGTAATTCAATAAAGGACAGCCACTCCCACATGTGACCAGCACAACTTCCTCCCCATGGCTGTGGCTGAAGGAGGCTCAGGCCCCACAAGTGGGGCTAGGAACCTGCTTCACAACAGCAACCTTGTCTCCTCCTCCTCCAAAAGGCCTAAATCATATACCCTCCCCCATCCTTCAGACCAACCCTCACATCTCAGTCTGATTTGGGGCTTCTTTGGGGCTCCCCCAGCTTCTACACTTCCAATCACTCAGAGGAAGAGGAAGAGAAGGAGGAAGAAGAGGAGGAGGAGAATGGGCCAGGAGCCTGCTTCATAGCCTCCTCCTTCTCTTCCCCCCAGCTCTTCCTTAATATCTTTCTGTCCATACCAATCTCTGGCCAAAGGAACCAGTTCTTACCTTGAAGGAGCGTAGGCTGCTGAGTGGGGCAGCCTGTAATAAACCAGGATGACTTGGGACTCATCCCCCACTCATAGTCCGCGCCCCCCTGCTATGCTGCAGACTGTAAATGCATCCTTCCAGGTCTCTGCATACACACACTCTTCCTCATACCTGGAATACCCTTCCCTGCCCGGCCAACTCCTACTCCTTCAGAAGACCCAAATCATATACCCTCCCCTCTACTCCGGGGCTCCTCTCACACCTTCGGCTCATCTGGGGCTTCCTTGGGGATCACTGAGCTGCCACTCATCCTAACGAACTCAGCTACCACTCCACCCCAACCTGGTGCTCAGGTCGCTGGGACAGAGAGGCCTCTAACCAGGTTCTATCTGTGTACCCGCCAGTAGCACTCCACCACCCAGCCAGCCCTGCCATCTGCACAGTGGGTGGCAGAGGCCTTGTCTTCCACAGCAGCTCTGAGTGCTTCGCAAGCCGGGTGCTGACTCTATTTGCTCAGTATGGCCATAAAAGCCAATGTCTGCTTCACACAAACTGACCACTAAAGACCAAGGACCTGAGCCTATAACCCATCCTAGAGTCAGGACCTTCCCCCTAATCCGTCTCCTAATGTGATAGTCCCTTTCCACAGGGAAAAACTCCTGGCCACGCACTTCCTCATTCATGCCCTGACCTCCTCAGGGGCCCAGGCCACGGCACTATGCCTCTTGCTTCCTCTGCTGCTGCTTTTGCCCTTCTTCATCCATCATGTGACCTAAAAGTCAGCCTTCAGCATTCTTCTGGCTCTGTTTCGTTCACTTCTGCCCAGGCCCCAGCATATGTGGTCTGAGAAGTAAGTTTGTGTACTCATCCCGGGAAAAGTGCTATGTACCTCATGGCTGAATATCACTATGGTCACCTTCAAAGTACTGTCCCTTGGGGAGTTATGCACTGATGCCAGTGCCTAGTCCACCCTTCACAGCAATTTTGGAACTCTTTTTCTGGAATGACCACCAGAGCTGTCATCATATGAAGTCTGACAAATTTGCGAACTCATCCTAGAAAAAGTGATACATACCTCATTGCTGAATATCACTATGGTCACCAACCAAGCACTCCCCTTGGGAAGCTATGCACTGCCAGTGCCTAGTCTACCCTTCAAGCACTTTTTCTAGGATGAGTTCATAAACTTAATTGTCAGACCTGTAGACAGCTCTTCCTAGGGTCTCACTTGCTAGAATGGGATGTCTACAGCCTGTATCTCAGCATCTGCACACACCCTAGATCCAATCCTCTCCCTGCTACCACCAGTACCCAGCACAGAGGGGGCCTTGGTGAGTATATTGAATGAATGAATAACCACCATCCTTGCAGCCTGGTCACTGGAGATATTCAAGATCAGCAGCTCCTACACCTGTCCGTATAGTAGTGTCCAACTAAATTTGGAGCCCATCTTCACAACCAAGACTTCAGTTCTCAGCACTTTTCCCTGGGACAACAGCTAACACTTCCTAAGTAACCACTCTGCCAGGCATTCTGTTGCTGGCTTTTTGTTTGTTTAATGACCCAGGATCATCAATTTCATTACACTCGGGACACACCTCCTGTAGGAAATCTTCCCAATTGCTTCCTCCTGTAAGCTCACACAACCACTTAGGCGTTAGTAGCACGCCACCACCCAGCCAGCCCTGCCATCTACGCAGTAGGTGGCAGAGGCCTTGTCTCCCACAGCAGCTCTGAGTGCTTCCCAAGCCGGGTGCTGACTCCTAAGAGCAGCAGCAGGAGGAAGTTCAGTCCTCAGGGAACTCACGGAAGTATTGAGCCACCTCAGGGCTGGTGTGGCAGGAGGAGCAGGTACAAGTATCTACTGAGCCCTACTGAAAAGATGAGCTGAGGGCACAGAGCAGGGCTGGGGAGGGCAGGTACACAGATAGAACCTGGTTAGAGGCCCCTCTGTCCCAGTGACCTGAGCACCAGGTTGGGGTGGGGTGGTAGCTGAGTTCATTAGGATTAAGGGATCACGGCAATTGCAAGGCATGCCAGCCCTGGGGAGGACGAGTAGAAACCATACTAAGTGCCAACCCTCTGCACTTCTTCTATCACCTTAGACTGGGGGTGGGAGGTTCAGCACCACAGCACCCTTGATCTTGACAGTGAGATAAGCCAACCTAAAACTCCCCAGGGAATCTCCAGAGGATGCAGGGAGCTGGGATCAGCCCCAGGTCTCTGAGCACCACAGCACCCTTGATCTTGACAGTGAGATAAGCCAACCTAAAGCTCCCCAGGGAATCTCCAGAGGATGCAGGGAGCTGGGATCAGCCCCAGGTCTCTGAGCACCACAGCACCCTTGATCTTGACAGTGAGATAAGCCAACCTAAAGCTCCCCCTGGGAATCTCCAGAGGATGCAGGGAGCTGGGATCTGGCAGAGATCTCACAAAGGTCACAAAAATCTTGGGGCACAGTCTGAGAAAGGCCCAGAAAACAAGTACTGTGGTCTGTAGACCCAGGAGAGAGATTTATGGGGAGCTGGAGACCTGGAAAGCCCAAGGGAGAGGGAGAGAGGAAAGAAAGAGAAAAAAGGAAAAGGCGGGGGGGGGGGGAGGTAGGAGGGAAGAAATGGAGAAAGTGAAAGAAAACAGAAAATCCTGAGAACAAAGTGGAAGGGGGAGGACAGCATCACAGAAAGTCTGGCCCAGAGGTGATAGACAGACAGACAGACTCCTGCCTCCCCAGATCCTCAGATGGCACCTCCCTCCCACCTGCCCCACAGCCCCTCGCTCACCCTCAGACGCCCACTAGGTCCTGGGGCCAAGGATTCTCGTAGCTCCAGCCAGGCGGGCTCACTCAGTGTGTGCACAAGAGTATTTGTTTTATGCCTGTCTCACCTGACCCTGTTCCCTGGGTGTGCCTGAGGCCGAGTTCTCTTGGAAGCATCTGGGCCCAGGTATGGTTCTGTGCCCAGGTATGGCTCTGCGCTCCTGTGATTTGCTTCCCTGAATGTTTATGAATCACTTCTCTGCGTGCGGGTGTGTTTCTGTGTATAACTGTGATCTGTCCTGGAAAGGGAGGGAGAGAGTGAGTGAGTGTGTGTGTCTGCTCTGGTCTCTGGTGGCTTCCTGCTCCCCAATTCCTCCGCCCCCAGCAGCCCTGGCCAACACACACTTCCTGAAAACACTGACTGAGAAGGAGAAAAGACACCCAGAATCCCATGGGGCTGACACTTCCTCCTCACCCCACCCCCAAGCTGGGATGGAACAGCCTACAGTGCCTGCTGAGGTCATATGGGGAGGACGCCTAGAAGTCCTGCCGCTGCTGGCTGGCTCTAGAGGTGGCCCCTCCTTCTCTCCACCCCTATAATGAGGCCCAGAGAATCTAGGAAAGAGGCTCTTTGAAGGGAACAAGTTCTGCCCCAGCAACAAGTGATCAACCTTCAGAAGGACTAGGGATTGGCTGAGCCACAGGGCAGTCAAAGACACAGGAAGGAAGCCTGGCAGTAGGACTCCAGCTGGGCAGCTAACTCTCCCCTCACCCTAAGGCAAATTTTCTTTTCTGCAGGTATCACCAGGCATCAGGGTATTAGAGGA
Organism: Arctocebus calabarensis; assembly: GCA_963573935.1. Lineage (NCBI taxonomy): Eukaryota > Metazoa > Chordata > Mammalia > Primates > Lorisidae > Arctocebus > Arctocebus calabarensis. The sequence continues at coordinate 119,544 of CAUYON010031049.1, forward strand.
GGAAACTGAGACTCAGCAAGCTGACAGAGGGAATTTGTGGAGTGGCCCTGGAACCCCAAATCAGAGCTGACCTCTCTGCCCCTCTCAGAGAAGCAAGTTCAGAGGACTAATATCAATAACACTTGGAGCTGGGCCAGGAAGCAGGGTCTGAACACTGGCTACCCCTCTGCTGGGTTGGGCGAGTTTCTCAGAATCTCTGGATTCCTCAGCAAGTTCTCTACCACAGGATTACATAAGAAAAGGGGGTGAGGACTCTAAGTGGGGTCCTTCTAGAGCAGTGATTCTCAACCTTCCTAATACCACGACCCTTTAATACAGTTCCTCATGTTGTGCTGACCCTCAACCATGAAATTATTTTCGTTGCTACTTCATAACCGTAATTTTGCTACTGTTATGAATCGTAATGTAAATATCTGATATGCAAGATGGTCTTAGGTGACCCCTGTGAAAAGGTCGTTCAACCCCCAAAGGGGTCGTGACCCACAGGTTGAGAACTGCTATTCTAGAGCCTGGTTCTGAGAGCCCTGGGCCTTGCCAGGGCAAGAAGGAGGGAACTCTAACCTTGCTTGTTTTCTGATTGACTGACAATTTTGTCTGTGGCCTAGGATCCTACCTCAGCCCTGTTCTTTCCACCTGCCTCCTCTGAAAGCCTCTCCCTCCGAAGACATCTTGAGCGACATGGGTTGTTGTCGGGTAGTGGAATGTGGGAAAAGAATTTCAGGTAGTGAGCTCAGGACCCTGTAACCATACAGACCAGTGTGTCATATCCATATATACCTATCTGAAGCCCAAGCTCAGCACCTGGCAATACATAACACCCTCACCAACATGATCTATTTACCTACATGATGAATACTCACTGAAGGCCTATTAGGCACCTGACACTGTTCCAGATGTTGGAGATTCAGTAGTAAACAAAATCAGCAAAGCTCCAGGCCCTAGTGGAGCTGACATTCTAGTGTATTCATGTGGACACTCTTGGCAGCACATGTACTCACTTGTGTACACACTGGCTCACACCTGACAGTCCGAAATAAAACACATACCAATTCACTACCCAATAGCATATGACACACTATGAGCTGTGCACACACTGTGCACACAGGTCCCAATGAACACACACACTACTTCACGTCACCACTGAAACTGGACAAATCCCTACAAATTTTACATCTTAGTAGTACAAACTATCACCTTCAGAACCTGTGCAAATTTGTAAATACCCAGATACACTATGACCCTGACAGCTTACCCAAACACCCAAACCCATACATTTGGGTGCACACACACAAACTGGCCCAGGTACACCTTTACACTGAGTCAAGATCCTGAGAGTATACACATGCACACACAGCAATCCCCAATTCCATTGGCAGCTTGAGGACAGGCCTTAGTCATCACAGGATCTTATGTGAAAGGCCCTAGGTTGTAAGCTGGGGTAGGAAGGCCATGTCATGAGACCCCTGCAAAGCAGGGAAGGTGCAGTGTTATGCCATCCTCCAAGGAGCCTGGGAGAGTCACAGGAAGGGGCCAAGAGGGGACAGAATGGCCAGTCAGGCTCCATGTTGGCTCCCACCTTGATCTTACCCATCTGATGTGAGGCTTTTTTTCTTTTATTGAGACAGAGTCTCACTCAGTCGCCCTCCATAGAGTGCCTTGGCATCAGAGATCACAGCAACCTCAAACTCTTGGACTCAAGTGATCCTCTTGCCTCAGTCTCCTGAGTACCTAGGACTACAGGCGCCAGCCGCAATGCCCAGTTACTTTTTTTAGAAACAGGGTCTCGCTTTTGCTCAAGTTGGACTCAAACTCCTGAGCCCAAGCAATCTATCTGCCTCGGCCTCCCAGAGGGCTAGGATCATAGGAGTGAGCCAACATGCCCCTACTCTGAGTTTTTCCACTGCAAGGTTATGAAGACTTTGCATACCCTATGAGCCAAGGACTGAAGATGGCCATGACTCCCAATGTCACATACTTTGGACAAGGGAAGCCAGGCTTGGCAACTTAGTCCTCACCCTACTCTGCCCCAAAGAATAGTCCCATGTTTCAGGGAATAATCTTCTACCAATTCTCTCAGCACAGAATATATTGTGGGTCCTCTACCTATAAGGGACCAGACTCCTGACCACGAGGCTGACCCCCCCAGAAATTGGCTAAGTAGCTATGTTCAGACCGAGGCTGTTAAGAGTAGGAGCTGGTACCCCTGGCGCCCAGGAGCATGGACAGAACTCTCACCATACCCATATGGACTTGGGTATCAACTCCTGGAACACCATAGAAGGCTATGGGAGATCGTGAAGGGGACCAAAGGGGCAGCTTATCATCAGTCATACAGCTAGCTGGGCCAGACTCAGCTGTCCTGGCTCATAAACAGGAATCCAAGCCTCTCCTTCCCCACAGGGGGTTTGGTCTCCTTAACCTTTGTGAGCTCCCTAAGGACATGGCCCTAGCTCCTCCCCTGTTCACCCACTCCTAACCCCCAGAGACAGTCTCTCTCTCCCCATCCAAATGATCTAGTAGAAAGGAAATAGAAAACTATGCCTCCGTACCTTATGGCCACTAGAGGGCATAATGGCACCAAGAAACTCCAAACAGCTTCCAGTGAGGCACCCTACTTACCTGTTTCCAGTCCTGTGAACCCAGGAAGGCTATTGACCCTTTTTGTGCTTCCACCAATCAAACCTCAAAATATCACAGCCCTGGCTCGGCACCTGTGGCTCAATGGGCTAAGGCGCCAGCCACGTATTCGCCTGAGCTGGCAGGTTCGAATCCAGCCCGGGTCAAACAACAATGACCGCTGCAACCAAAAAATGGCCGGACGTTGTGGCGGGCGCCTATAGTTCCAGCTACTTGGGAGGCGGAGGCAGGAGACTCGCTTGAGCCCAGGAACTGGAGGTTGCTGTGAACTGTGATGCCACAGCACTCTATCCAGGGTGACAGCTTAAGGCTCTGTCTCAACAACAACAAAAAAAACATGTTGCAGCTTGGTCTCCAATGTGGTGGTATTGGGAAGTGGAACACTTAAGGGGCGATTAGGTTGTTAAGAAGAATTAACGCCTTTCTTGCCTTTTCTTGGACATTAGTTCTCACTCTCCTGGGATTAGTCCAGTAGGTTGTTATAAAATGAGGCTGCCTCTCACAACTGTTTGGTGCTTCTGTTTCTCTGCCATGTTATGACACAGCATGAGGCCCTCACCAGAAGCAGACCAAATGTAGCTGCCTGACTTTGGACCTTTCCGCCTCCAGAACATGACCTTTTAAACTTTCTTTTATAAATCACTCATTCAGCTGGGTTATGCCTGAATCATAGCACTCTGAAAGGCTGAGGGGGCTGGATTGACTGAGCTCACAGGTTGTAGACCAACCTGAGCAAGAGACTCCAACTCTACTAAAATAGAAAAATTTAGCTAAGTGTTGTGGCTGATAGCTATAATCCCTGCTACTCAGGTGACTGAGGCAGGAGGATTGCCTGAGCCCAAGAGTTTAAGGTTGTTGTGAACTATGATGCCACGGGACTCTCCTAAGGGTCACATAGTGAGACTCTGTCTCCAAAAAAATAAATAAATAACTCATCTCAGGTATTGTGTTATAGTAACAGAAAACAGCCTATGACAGAAACACACATGCAAAAATGAGATTGAGGCTCAGCACCTGTAGCTCAGCGGCTAGTGCACCAGCCACACACACCAGAGCTGGAGGGTTTGAATTCAGCCTGGGCCTGCCAAAAACAATGACAACTACAACCAAAAAATAGCTGGGCATTGTGGCGGATGCCTGTAGTCCCAGCTGCTTGGGAGGCTGAGGCGAGAGGATCACTTAAGCCCAAGAGTTTGAGGCTTACCAAATGCCAAATTTAAGAGCCTATGACTACTTTTGTGAGAAGAGAAAACGGACGAAAGTGTTCACTACATGTCAGATTTGTTCATATTCATTTTTAGGGATACTCAAACCATTTTAAAAGTATTTATCCATTGTATATATATGTAAAGGTAATCGTATGTACAATATGATTGTATATGGTACAATATAGTATTTACATTATTGTACCATATGATTACCTTGTCATATATATGTTGTGTGTGTGTATATAGATAGACACACACACACACACACACACACACACACACACACACACTATTTATTATTTGCACAATACTTGCCAGATAGATTTAGGGTATTTGGGGATTAACATACAAAAAGAATAGAACTTCCTCACCTGATTAAGGCATCTAACAAAAACCCAGAGCCAACATCTTGATGCTTTCTCCCTAAGATCCGGAAAAAGACAAGAGTGTCTACTCTTGCCACTTCTATTTGTTATTTTACTGTAGGATCTAACCAGAATAAACAAAAGGCACCCACATGGAATTAAAGAATATGCTCTTTACTTGCAGATGACATAACAGAAAATCCTCAGGCATCCACTAAAAAACTAATAAACGAGCTCAGCAACATTGCTAGATAGAAGATTTACATACCAAACACTTAATTACTTTTCTATACATTTGTAATGACTAATCCAAAAATAAAATTAAAAAGTATATGTTTATAATAGCAAAAAGGATAAAATATAAATCATTTCTTGACTTAAAATGGAGTTGCATCCTGATAAACATATTGTAGGTTGAAAATTCATTTAATACACCTAATCTACCAAACATAGCTTAGCCTAATTTACCTCAAATGTGCTCAGAACATGTACATTAGCCTATACATAGGCAAAATTAATTTAACACAAAGCCTGTTTTTATAATAATGTATTAAATATCTCATATAATTTACTAAATACTACACTGAAAGTGAAAAATAGAATGGTTGTATGGGTACCTGAAGTACAGTTTCTACTGAATGTATATCACCTTTGCACTATTATAAAGTCGAAAAGTCAGGGACTGTCTGCACCTAGGAATACATATAATGAAAGAAGTGCAAATTTTATACTCAGATAACTATAAAACTATGTTGAAAGAAATTTAAAAAGAACTAAATAAACAGAATCATATCTCATGCTCACAGATCAGCAGATTTAGTATTAAGATAGCAATACTTTTCTTATCTACAGATTCAATATAATCCCCATTAAAATCCCAACTGGCTGGGGTGGTACCTATGGCTCAGTGAGTAGGGGGCCGGCCCCGTATATTGAGGGTGGCAGGTTCCAACCTGGCCCCAGTCAGCTAAAATAGCAGTGGCAACTGCAACAAAAAATAGCCAGGCATTGTGGTAGGTGCCTGAGTTTATTGGGAGGCGGAGGCAAAAAAATTGCTTAAGTCCAAGAGTTGGAGGTTGCTGTGAGCTGTGACACCACCGCACTCTACCAAGGGCAACAAAATGAGACTCTGTCTCAAAAACAAAACAAAACAAAACAAACAAACAAAAAATCCTAACTGGCTTCTTTGTAGAAATTGACAAGTTGATCCCAAAATTCAAACTGAAACTCAAGGGATACAAAATATCCAGAACAATCTTGAAAAACAACAAAGTTGGGAGATGTACACTTCTTGATTTCATAGCTTACTACCAAGCTACAGAAATCAAGGCAGTGTGGTATTGACATAAAGCTAGATATACAGATCAGTGGAACAGACTGAGTCTAGAAAGAAATCCTTATTTATAGTCAACTTATTTTCAACAAGAGTATCAAGATAATTCATTGGGTAAATAGTCTTTTCAACAAATGATGCTGGGACAACTGAATATTCATAGGCAAACAATGAAGATGGCCTTCTATATCAAAATCAAAACTTCTGTGCTTCAAAGCATACCATCAAGAAAATGAAAAGAAAACCTACTAAGGGAAGGGAAGGGGAATAAGAGAAAAAGGAAGGGAGGGAGGAAGGGATGGAAGGAAGGAAGGGGAAAGAAATGCCTTGCAGTGCTCACACCTGTAATCCTAGCACTCTCGGAGGCCAAGGTGGGTGGACTGCCTGAGCTCAGGAGCAAGAACAAGAGATGCTGTCTCTAAAAATAGCCAAGTGTTGTGGTGGGTGCCTGTAGTCCTGGCTACTTTGGGGAGGCTAAAGCAAGAGGATAACTTGTGCCCAAGAGTTTGAGGTTGCTGTGAGCTATGACACCACAGTACTCTACTGAGGGCGACAAAATAAAACTCTGTCTCCAAAAAAAAGAAAAGAAAAAGATGAAAAATTGTACAAATAATTTACCTAATAAGAAACTTGTATATGGAATAAAGAACTAATATAATTCAATAATAAAGACACATTATCCAATTAAAAATGGACAAAAGGTCTGAATAGCTATTTCTTCAAAGGAGACATACAAATGGCCAATGCACAAGAAAAGATGGTCAATCTTATCAGCCATCAGAGAAATGCAAATCAAAATTGCTTGAGGTACCACTTCACTCATACTAGGATGGTTACCATCAAAAAGAAGGATCATGCTAAGTGTTGGCTAGGTAAGAAGCTTTTCTTACTATAATGTCTTCTAATCAGTAGTATAAACAATCTGCTTTCTGATCATTAAAGCAGTAACTAGTACTTGTGTGCTGTTAATAAGAACAGTTTGAGGCTCAGCAATTGTAGCACTATGGTTAGGGCACCAACTGGAACCCAGCCTGGGTCTGCTAAACAACAATGACAACTACAACAAAAAATAGCCGGGGGAGGGGGCAGTTCCATATACCAAAGGTGGCCGGTTCAAACCCGGCCTCGGCCAAACTCCAAAAAAACCCAGAAAAATAGCTGGGCATTGTGGTGGGCTACTGGGAGGCTGAGGCAAGAGAATTGCCTAAGCCCAGGAGTTGGAGGTTGCTGTGAGCTGTGGTGACACCACGGCACTCAGCACCCTACCAAGGGCGATAAAGTGAGACTCTGTCTCTACAAAACAAAACAAAACAAAACAACAACAACAACAAAATAGCTGGACATTGTGGCAGGTGCTTGTAGTCCCAGCTACTTGGGAGGCTGAGGCAAGAGAATTGCTTAAGCCCAAGAGTTCGAGGTTGCTCTGAGCTGTGATGCTATGGCACTCTACCAAGGGGGCTTTTGTGGCTCTGTCTCTAAAAGTAAACAACAACAAAAAAAACCAAGAACAGTTTGACTTTCTTCTCTACTGAAGTACTCTTCTATTTCGTATCTTGTCAGTTATGTATTCCCGAATGGTTTTCATAAAGAAACTAAGATTAAGAAAGAATTCAGAAGGCGGAGCCTACGGCTCATCAAGTAGGGTACTGGCCCTATATACGGAAGGTGGCGGGTTCGAACCCTGCCTCGGCCGAACTACGAAAAGAGAAAAATAGCCGGGCGTTGTGGTGGGCGCCTGTAGTCCCAGCTACTCGGGAGGCTGAGGCAAGAGAATAGCCTAAGCCCAGGAGCTGGAGGTTGCTGTGAGATGTGTGACGCCATGGCACTCCACCAAGGGTGATAAAGTAAGACACTGTCTCTACAAAAAAAAAGAAAAAAAGAAAAAAGAAAGAGAATTCAGGCTTGGCAACTATAGCTCAGTGAGCAAGGTGCCAGCCACGTACAACAAGCCCAGCCCGGGACTGCTAAACAAGAATGACAAGTGCAACCAAAAAATAGCCAGGTGTTGTGGCGGGTGCTTATAGTCCCAGCTACTTGGGAGGCTGAGGCAAGAGAATCAATGGAGCCCAAGAGTTTGAGGTTGCTATGAGCTATGACGCCACAGCATTCTATCCAGAGTTGACAAAGTGAGACTCTGTCTCAAAAAAGAAAAAAAATACAGATAGTTTAAGTGTGCACACTTCACAGAAAACAATTTAAATTGCACAGATAGTTTTACACAGCCATATTTTTTAAAAGAATGCAATGGATATTCATAATGAAGGAATTTTTGCTTTGTAAACTTAATGAAGGATATCTGAATTTATAAGAAATGTCTAAGGTAATTTCTTCCATAAGCAACAGAAAGCACAAGGCTATTGTAAGCAGCCTTAAAATACAGAACAATATTCAAATGGAAAACAGACCACAACCCCAAATCTGATAAATAGCTTTAGATTCCAAATTTTCTCCTGAGTGTTTCAAAATCATGAGCCTGGAAACAATCTCAAGGGATCTGGCCCAAGACCAATGGAAAAAGAAATGTATTTTTTCCCTGGGAAGGTTTTGAAATCTTCTGTTTCAGCCCAGTAACAGAGACTAACGCAAAAAATCCAGGCTGCTCTGCTCCTTCAAAAATGGAATGCAATTTCACAAACCTCTATTCCTCTCAAGAACACAATAAATTCTCTTGTACCAATTAAAACTGCTGTCTCAAAATTAACATTTTCATATACCTTGTCAAAATAGTCATGTCTTATTAAAATAATTCTAATCTAACTTCTTTTCAAAGGCTGAGCACAAACTCAGAGCCCACATTCCACTTCCCTGAATAGTCTGGGTGGAGGGCACAGCCGTCCCCGCAAAGTGCTGACTCCTCACCGCACGAGGAGGCAGGAGTCTGAGTTTTGCCATCTCTGATACTCAAGCATCCCCTTTTACAAAGCAAACACCTTGAGAGGAAATTCATTTCTTAAACTCATCTTCAACTAACACTTTTTAATGCTGTTCTCCTGTTTAATAGAGGCTAACAATAAAGAGTGGTCATCTATGGGAAGGGACCCACAGATAGAGAAGAGTGCAAACCTGAGTTCACGGGAAAGGGAGCAATAAAGACGGCCGTGCTGGTGAGAGCCTGGCCGCCCACTACCCAGGCGGCAGATTTCAGGACAGAGGCCGCTCTCTGAGTCTGCTCTTTCCTACAGGAAATGTTAAATTGCTTTCTGTTTCAGAGAGAAAGGGAACACGTGGCCTTCGAGTGACCACAGGGCTACATTCCTATGGCTCCCTATCAGCTTTGCCATTGCACGATACGGAGAACCAGGGAGAAAGCAGGATAAATACAAACTCCTGCAGACACACCAGTGGCCCTCCAGACACCCCTGTTCTACCTCTGTCCACAGTGGCTTCCGTGCACCATGCAACACTGCACTGTCAGCTCTGATGTTTTTCTAACTAAAACTAAGACACAGGAATGACTGACTTAAGACAATGTTTTAGAAACTGAAGATGGGGGGCAGGTTCCCAGGCTCCACCCAGCAGAGATCTGGGGAAAGTGAGCGTGGTCCAGAACCCACCTCACCTTCCAGGGATTTCACAAGAGTCTTTGGGACCCACAGTGATTTATTTTTTTTTTTTT